>QVOA01011837.1:0-153661 GCA_014825685.1 Pseudomyrmex cubaensis | reverse complement strand
CAACAACTAAATTTTTTGCTCGATATTGACCTTTTCTGTACCTTATTTTGTATTTTACAACACGAGCGTTCTATATTTCTTTAACATTTAATTAAGTTGTTCAAAACAGCAAAAACATAAACGGAAAAACATGGACTTCGCGATCGTCGTAAAGTTGTTTTTCAAGAAGTGTCTCTCACAGCACACAGTTTCAACATTTATCCGTGTTTGACAAAATATTCTACCGTCGTACATTCTCCGAGATGTCGCATTTCGCGTAACAGTATATTTTTCTTCTCGCTTCCGCACGTTTTTTCGCGACGTTTTACATCGGCAGTAGCGTGTCGACCGGCACGTACGACAAATATCATAACGACACTTCAGAAACACACACACATACGCTTCTCTCTACGGCAGGGAGCTATTGTTTGAAGATCGTTCGAGCGCGATATATTGTCTACGCTTGGCACGACTATATTTGCACAGTCGTGAGCAAAGTGAGCTGCACTTGCAAAATTTTTACGTCTAATCTGACGAGAAACATCTATGTCAGGCAACAAGAGTTTTGCTAGGAAAAAAGTTGTAACTTTAGAAACAAGATGACATGATAAAATGAAACAAATTTAAGGTAATTATCCCGATGATCGAAAAGATGACCCCAACAGCCGAGCACATTTCGTCATTTGACGGCTATAGTGTTCTATCGCCCGCGGAAAATCAATGGATATAATTCACAATTTATTAAAGAAATACTTATTGAACATATAAACATTTTAAAATTCTCGATGTTTTAAATTTATTTTTTAACATATTTTTTAACTAGTTTCAGATATCAGTTGTTACACACTTATAAAAATACTTTATTGTAATTATTTCTTTGATAAATGTCCGGTAATATTTGTTCGATGATTGGAACATTTATCGTATTTCACTAGAAATTCAAGTACTTAAATTTTCAAAAGACCGTTCGAAAACAAATCTCTTCTTTTGTTTTCCAGAAACAAGCGCGGATAGGTATACGACTGTATTGTACCATCTGTCGACCGTAAGTTCCAAACACAACTGGATAGTTCGCAATAAATATAAACCGCACGGCCAGAGAAGTTTGCCAGGGACTTTGCATGTGAAACAAGAGACGTTAGCGGCAGCGGGATATCTATGCTGAATACTGAGAACCGCGCAAGGTCCGAGTGTGAAATATCGTAACGATGTGTTAAAACGAACTAACGTGCAACGCACGTACCTGCCGCGACAACGCCCCGGCTACGCGAAAAGTCCGCGCTTCGAGGCTGCACTCGCCGAGTGTGTAACAAAACTACGTGCGAGTCAAAGCTGCGCCTCGCAAAGAATCGCAAATTACACAGCGGGATAAAAAAAAAGGAAGAAAAACAAGATATACATAAAATATATATTAACTTACATTTATCTGTTTCTAAATTATCGCAGTTGATGAAAAAAATACAGAAATACGTGCGAGGCGCGGAACGCGGAGGAAAATAAACGACAATCCGCTTATATCGCGAACAGTAGTTCGCTACCGATTTTATCTAATACATCGCGTATCACGACACGCGTGTAATTTACTTGGTTTTCGCGAAGGGAGAGAAGCACACAAGTTCGCTCGCTCGAACTTAACTATTTCGTTCCCGGGCGAGACAGGTTCAGAAGCGAGGAGGAAAGTCCATCGGAAGAGACGCGGAGCGAGACAGGACATCGGGAATTCATAGTTAATAACGCGCGCACACACACACCGTAGTTATAAATTATCCGGCGCGACCGCGGCTAAAACGAATTGACCTCCGGAGGTCGCGCGGAGTTTGCCGCCGCGAGAGAGGAGAATAAAGCTGGCGCGGCGGATCACTTCCTCGGGTCGCGGCGTTAATTATTCCCGCGAGAGTTTAAGGAAATCTCTCACCCCTCTCGAGAGCTGGGAATTTTTCCACGCTCTCGCGGCTGTGGATAGAAGTAAAATTGCCGGAAAATTGCGTAAGGCGCCGATCCGCGATTGATCGTCTCAGTATCCAATGCACCGGTGAACGTCACAGGTCGACGCGTTGTATAGTAAACTAAAAATCTATCAGTAAGTTTCCATGTACGCAAATTAACCATTTCGACACGTAAAATTAAAACGAAATGGAATTACGAGTGAGAACAGTAGTGCATCGGTTGATCCGCGAGACTTTTTTGTCGACATGAATATTTCTCGAGATCACAAATATTTTAACAGGCTATATGCAATTCGCTACCGTATCAAAAGAGCGACAGACTTTCCCCTTCAACCTTCTTTTCCTTTTATCCGTCGTAAAACCACGACGGATCGAGTCTCGGGTGCGGTTTTCTATCGTTGAAAACCGGATGCGGGCGCGTATTCTTCCGTTTACGCCCGGCCTCGGCAAGGCTGGCCGAGTCACGTTCGCGATGCCGAGCCGAGCGGGTAAGACTTCTCCGTGCGCGTATATGTGTGTGCGCGTGTGTGTACGCACATCATACGGTTGCGTACGTCCGCATCCGGGGTCGACTCGCCGCTTAATGAACGATCAAGCTAGCTGTACGCGTCGCGCAGCCCGTCATTACGCGCTACCGCGCCGTGAAGCTTCGTCATTTCTTTTTGTTCTTCTTTTTTTTTTTTCCATACGCTCGACTTTTCTCCCGCAATCTTGCGCGCGGATGAGATTCGACGAGATGTACCCGAATGAGTTTTCCTGTGCGCGGATTTTCACGCGAGATTGACACATCTCTCTCCCTTTTCTTTCTCTCGTTGAAGTAAACAATTTTTCAATATTATTGCAAAAAGGAGAGAGCGATGATTATATATTTTTCTTGTCTTTCATAACAACAATATTCGCACGCCATAATGTCCTATTTATTTTCTTTCCAATAAAAGTTACATGACAAAATATAAAATTAATTTTATATAAATGTTATAAATGTTATAAAATTTTATTTTTATTATATATATTAAGAAAGAGAGATAAAATATGCTACAAGTTGTTTTTAAAAAAAAAAGGATAGGTATATCGGTTATATAGAAACGTATGCGCAGCTGTTCTTCGTTACTGTCATCAATAGTTGCCATTGATTGCCGCACTGATTTACTGTCGTCTAGTTTATTGCTCGTAGCAAATAATGATAACTGTAATTGACTTGGACGGCCTTTAAAGGTTACGGGTGATGACTTCGACGCATACCAGAACTACCGTCGTATCATGACGCGACGCTAATACGATCACTATCGGTCTCCTTGCTTTGGATCGTAACTTTTCTGAAATCCGCTGAAAGTTTATGCGTGTGACTAGCGGGACCGGTCGAGCGAGATAAGATGTAGTAACGATATAGTCATTCCTTCTCAAAGCAACATTAGTAATAAATAACTTTCAAAGCAGCTGTGATATTTTGTCACCACATATAGGTACGTATTTTACAGAACTGTGAACATCGATATTTATACATGTGACATCCATCTGACATCCTAACTTTGGAACGGAAGATTCCTTTTCTACATAAAACACAATTCTCCGAAAAGTTGTGAAATCCTTTTCGGAAATCAAATTTATCGATGGACAAATATCTTTCCCCGCGTACTAACATCTGAAAAAAAAAAAAAAAAATAACGTTTGCTCGTACAATTATCAGTAATGACGCGCACCAAGTCGTCAATTTTTCAAGCGACGATACTCGGCAATTAATCGACGCGTAAAGCACACCGCGACACCAGGTTCGCGAGGGATAATACCTGTCGTCCATGACGACCTTTAAAGGCCGGAGCGGCGCGGCGCGCGCGGCCGAGAGAGCCGCGAGAAAGCGAGAAGAGGGAGGAAGAGATTACTGTCGTGGCGTTAACACGATCAACGCCGTCAGCAACCGCGCGGTCGTTGCTGGATCTCTCTTCCCGGCCCGCCGAGAAGTAAATCCACCGAGTAGTAAGTTATGCGCGACCGGGACGGCCGCGTTGCGCGCCATTAAAGCGGGTTATGCCCATTTCAAGTGGAAAATCATAAGCACCGCAAATACGCCGTCATTACTACAGACGCGCTACGAGCTCGCCACTTACTTTGTAATCATGACTAATGCATAATGCAGTAGCGACTGCGCCGCCGCACACGCTCTTTCCCCGTGTTTTCTATATCCGTGCGTGCAACACCTACGCGCGCGTCGTACGTGCACACCACGCACGTCGATTGCGCGCGCAGTCGATCTCGTTGGCGAGATCGAGGGTATTTCCTCAAGTAGGCAACAGAGAATCCTCGAGAATGAGAAAGAGAGAGGTGTTTCACCAGAAGGGAAAGAAGCAAATATTGCCCGCGCGACGCTACTACCGCGCGCGGAATTGGATCTTGCGGTGTGACATGTAACCGAGGCAGGAAGGTGAGTCGTTACGTGACGCTTATGAAATTCCAGACGCGTCGTTCGACCGCCCCGTTCGGGGCCTGAGACCGACGCATCGACCGAATTCCATCTTCTGTGCGATGCACAGAGAAAAAAAAACAACGACGAGTCGGTCGCACGTAAAGAGATTATGATAGAAAAGACGAACAACAGCCCCGCACGTGTGAACTTTTCCACCTCGCGATCGTTCGTCGATCCGTTCGGAATTGTAACGCAACTTGTAGTGAAACCGCGTCTTTGTCCCTTCGACGCCGTTCAACCTTGGTCAGTGCGAAGAACGGTCGAAACAGCTGTTTCAAGCGGGAGGTCGCGAAACACAATGCCGTTCACGTGAGAGGCGCGAACGTTTATTAGTCGACGTGGAGAGAAAGAAGAGGTGGCGATTTATAGTCAGCAACGTAAGTAGCACCAGCAACGGCTCGTCGAGAGAGTTGGCATATAGTAGCGCGGTCCGAAGGTCGCGTGACGTCGACCGATACGATTGCGTCTTATTAGAAGTCACCGCGTGTTCGACTTTACGTAGGAACGCAATGCATTCCTGCAACTAATTAGTCGCCGTTGTCTCGCGAACACTCGGGTCCGACCACTTTTCAGACTCTCCTTCGCGTACGTCCCTCCTCTCTCAGCGTGATTTGTATGCTCGCTTCTTTCTTTCTCTCAACCTCTCGCGTCTTTCTTTCATCTCACACGCTCAAGGTTGCATCTGTCTGTAGAAGTTGCGGAACTCGAATTTTGGGAACGCGCGTAGAACAACGGGTATTTTAAGTGATTTATAGAAGTTCTGTGCAAGATAAATGTCCCAATGACATGTGGCAATGGCCGGACATTTATTTTAAAAATGATTATTAGATACGTAGATTCTCTCTCAGTGCTTTAAGTTTTTTTTCAAAAAGATGTGGTTTTAAATATTTCACGGAAAAAAAAGTTATTATATGGTCAGAAATTTGTCGAGTCTACAGAATGTTTTGTTTCATCAACAAAACGTTTTGTTAGCAAAACAAAAATCTTCAATAGACTTAGCAAATTTTTTTTGCTGGCCGTACAGAAACTAATCTTGCTAGTCTTTTTTTTGTGTAATTCCTAATTTCATATAAATATTTGATTATAATTATTTCTTTAAAGTCCGATCATTGAAACACACTTCATCTCCAAGTTGCTATCGTGTGCAATTGTTTATATCTGTTTACTTTTTCTTCTACCGTAAAAAATGCTCGTTTCATAACCGGAAAACTTTCAATACAAATTTCCACGTGTACGCGCGCTCACGTACGCGTGCACTTTGCCTTTTTTTTTTTTTACAATACGCGCCTATACGATTTCCTTCTTGTCTTCTCGTGACTTGCGGTGCCCGGACTTTTATGGTCGCGAGACCAACGACGTTGGTGACACTGTACGTTCGTCAGGGTCGCGCACCTGCAAGCAGGTCAGGTTGCGCGACACCACGCTCGACCGCGAAGGACTGTATCGAGAGAGGACGTCGGATAGATGTCAATGCGTACTTAGCATCGATTAACGCGAGTGCGCGTGATGTTACCTGTGAAAACCGCTGCTTGAATATTCAACTCACCTTCGCGTGAATTGAGCCTACGTATTTGGAAAATTCTCTTTTACGCTACTAAATAAGTAGATACTGTGCGTTTTACACGTCCTTGTATATATATTTTTTTATAATTACAAATATTTGATAGTTTATAAAATTTACTACATCGAAGAGATTGCGAAAAGAAATGCTATACGTGAAAATGAAATAAAAACGCCGGGAATGTAGAGCGCCGGATCGCTGAATTTCCGGTTTTCGCGTCTTCTCCTCGGGGTCTCCACGAAGAGAATCCGCAAAGGGTCGGGGGTACAAGAAGAAGATATTCTTTTGCGGTTCACCGCTTGTTTCGCCGGTGGCGAACGGTGACCTCCGTACCCCACGGGAGAAAGAAAGACACAGAAGGGGGGGCAGACTCGAGAGAAGAGAGCACGGGACAGGAGGGATAAGAAGGGAGAGAAGAGGAAAGAGAGGGAGTTCTCGAAGGTGCGTTCCTGCGTGACGTAGCTTTCGCAAGCCATCACGCATATGTTACCCTCCGCGAGGGACACGTACGCGCGCTCACAATACGATCCGCGGGGTCATTCCACCGAGTTCTCTCTCGGACACCTCTTCTTCTCAAGCGTCGCCGTCGTCCCCGTTGTTGTGAACTTTGTTCCCCGCTCGCGCTTGTCTTTCGGTCAACGTTCCCTCTAAATCGCGCGGCGACGTCGTCGTCTTTACACTTAACTCACCGCGCTCGATCGTCGTCTCCCATAAATTTTAAGCTAAAAGTCTTTTATTTTAATTACCAAATACGCGGCAAATATGCAATAAATATACATGAATGTAGTGACTAGTATTTTCTTTATTCAGTTCTCGATTTACATATATCTGTTTTTCTTACTCGTATCTTTTTCCCACATCTTTTAAGAAAATAATCTTTTCACGGGGTCAGACGCTGAGACGTAGGTGTCACGAACGTCGAGCGTGACTTGCGCGCGACTCTTGCCTGATAAAGACTGACGATACGATCGTCAAAGATAACTCACCTAAAGAAACAATCTTCACGAAATTCCGACTCACACAATTTTTTTTTCCTTCAAAGAGAGACGTGGAAAAAGTTCACGAGCTCGGGCCAGTTTCTTGCCTCGTGAAAAAAAAATACGATACAGGTATCTGTGTAAAAAAAAAAAGAGCTGCAATTTTTATTCCCGTGAGACGACGAGAATAATGCAATTATTCTCGCACAATAGATCGAATCTGCATGTCGAACGTGCGCTGGAAACTTTCCATACGCAATTGCATCGAGTCGTACGTCCTGGCACGGTTTCTTCTCCGCGTCTACATAGTCTGTCTGTCTGTCTTTTTTCTTCCCAACCGCGGGCGTTTAGCGAGAGAGCGAAGCAGGTTGCGGGCGGATGACAAACAAAGAGCACCGGTGACCTCGTCGCCTTGTGCGCGCGAGGTGCGATTAGCGGGAACGATTCTCTCTGTCTCTCTCTCGCGCGCGCGCATAGTGTGAGCGAGTGAGTCGAAAGATGTGGGAGGAAGGTAACGAGAAAAGGAAGCACGCACGGTACGAAGAAAGGATAAATGAAGGAAGGAAGAAGCCGAGTACGTAAGATGACCAAAGGTCGAGTGCTGACCACGAGTCATCTCGGTTGCGACAGCTCGTGCTGCTGCTGCGTTTGCTCTTTTACGTGCTCGCTTATTCCCATCTTGCGAGGCCAAGCCGCGGTTGCGCAATACGAAAATATTTTGCAAGAATTCGGAGATTGCGAGATAGAGCACTTTTAAAAATTGTTAAATTGTGACGAGTGGATTTTTCTCCTATGTTGTAAAGTTCGAGATTATTTTATCAACTTTGACTCATGGTCTTTTGTAATATTAAATATATAACAAAGAATTTGTATAATTTAGCGTGGAAGAGACAGGGTTAATATAAAAAAAAAAATAAAACAAATTTTTTGTTGTTTGTTTTATTTCTATAATGTCAAACAATAACATATTTATCTCGGAGAATAAAATCGAGAAGCGATGAAGAGAACCGAAAAAGCAGTCGATCGAACAAACATTTACGAAACACCCACACAGACAAAACAAGTCGCGCGCACGTAAACGCACGACCGTCACGTCCGCGATAAGGTAGATTAATTATCTCACCTGCGAAATTATCGGAAAGATCAGAGCAGCGTAACGAACAGGAGAACGCGAAAAGAAGCCGTACACCGGAATGAGGCACTTTGCTCGATCAAAGGTCGAGTCGTTGAGGGCACAAGACTCGTCGTGGCATCGATAAACGAGTTCTTCGTGTGCTTTCTATTTTCGCTCGTCGAGATGACATTTTCGCCATATGGACGACGAACGGAGAATAAACGCACAACAAGTTTATTGACAAATCGATAGATAATAAATAACAAGGCTATTACATCTCATTATACTGCACACTTGAGCGGTGTTTTGACAAACGTAGAAAGAAGACATCACGGAAGAATTATGAGATTACGACTCGAATGAGAGTCAAAGAAGAAATTGACGGTTTGAAGATACAAAGACAACAGGGTCAAAGTCGCGCGATACGACAAAAAGTCGCGCGAAAATCTCGCGCCGATATAATTAATCGCTTCCCCCTCCCCCCCGGTCGATTAATTATAACGCAACTCTCTCTCTTCTCCCGCGTCGTCAATTTATGTCAATTCTTTTTTAAGACGCGGACATGTGGCGTTAAGTGCCACGCGGGGCGGGACACAAATGACTGGAAGAACGGAATATCTCGACAATGAAGCTCAACAGGTTGCCGGCGCGCGAGTTCTCCCGTAGCGGCAATTAACACAGATGATTCTTTCGTGTAACCCTTCATCAGGGGGGGAAAACGACGACTTCAGGAAGCGCGCGAGACGCATCAGGAGTCTCCTAAATCACTTCGTCGCTACATCGCCACGAGAAAAGCGACGGACGGATTTTCCAAACGAGATGACCGAAGAGAAATAAATTAGCATTCACGTAATTGCACGTGAGGTGTTTTTACTTTGAAATTAATATACGACGCATTTTGTTGTTTGCCGCATTTACCAACCGTAACGTGCGTTTCACATTATTCAACCGTGATTGCGCGGAAGATAAGGACTCGAAAGTTTTGCGGAAGACTGTACGCTACCGAGAGCGTGCCCCGGCGAGCAGTTAGCATTAGGCACGATGACGAAGAAGGCCAGGGACTCTCGGCGAGATGATAGCGAGCGCGTTCGCTGACGGCTCGCATCGGTCACACCGCAGGTGACTCGCCGCGGTCTAAGTCTGGCCTCTACCCGCGACCCGCGTACCTGATTCCATCCCATCGTGTCCTTCTCTGCCATCTCCAACTCCCGTTTTCTATATACTTACTCTGCAAGATGCAGCATAATCTTTTAACATTACACCCAACAGACACTTCCAAGTCTTTTACACGCGCAGAAGAATCGCAATTTCTCCCTCTTGTTTTCTTGACAATTATTAGACAATTACATAGAATTGAAATAGAACAAATTACTATCTTCGCGATCGCAGATTTCAGACAAGCGTCTGGAAGTTTCTGATAAACAGCTTTAGTCAGCAAATCTGTTTCTCCCAATCGCGAAAGACTCGCGGAGTAATATTTAGCGCAGCTTTTCTCGCGCGAGTGAGAAAATTTCCTTCCACAAATCCGTGCGACCGTTGATTGCCGATTACCGGGTACGTACCGCGCGCATAAATTTCCCGGTTGACACGGAAAAACGCTCTGCCTTCGTCGAACGTCGTCGTTGCCGAAGGACCTGCGACCTTCCGCGAAGTTAATGATGACGCGCGAGTTGATGCACCTCGTATAGAGAGCGGCACAAAATTTTCTGCGCGCGCGCGCGCGCGCTCGTCAGCACGCATCAACATTTCGATGTGATGTATTACTCACCGAGTGTCATCGGAAAACGGTTATGTGACCCCGTGTGTGACTCCCGCGGGTCGCGCACGCCGTATTTCACCGAGCACACACATTCGCTTCGTCAGCGTTCTGATCACAATTGACGCGGCTTCGCGAAGCGATCGCGCGAAGCAAAGGGACTCTTCCGAGAGAGAAAGAAAAAGAAAGAGTGTGTGTGTGTGTGTGTGTGTGAGACATAGAGCTGCTTTATCTCGGGGAGCGCGCAAGAATAAATAAAGCCAAACGGTACAGCGTGTGTCTTTCACGTTCCGGGATTTTTAGCGCGGCGTCGAGAAGTTGGGATGTCGCCTTAAAAGAGCCTCTTAACGAGCCCCATAATACGGTCGTAGACAAAATAACGTAACGGCAATTGAATACCGGTTTTCCCCTTTGTGATACCTATCGCAAACTTTTTACATACACAGATCCGCGGTGTAATTAATGTTTCATTGATTATCGCAGAATTGTGCGAGAGACGTGCGGAATAAAGGAATCATTCGCTGCGATCGTTTCTGCGCGCGAACGTCGCTTCTCAATCGGAAGGGGGAAGAAACAAGAGGAAGAATCTCGTCGCGGGCAACATCCCGAAAAAGCGTGACCGATCCCCGAGTGATTGCAGTTCCGCTCGACGATATCGCAGCCCGGCTAATTAATCGCGAGCATGTCGCACGTCCGATGGTTTCTCGAGCGGGCGGGATATAACCGCCAAGAACGACGGGCCACCCACACGACAGGCCGCGGTATAACGTCGGCAAACGTAAATTAGCGACTTATCGTATCACCGAGGTCGTTTAAGCCTCACGACGGCCAGGTGAGTCGCGCGCGAAAAGCAAAGACGAGATCTCGTGACTGACTACGTCCTCCTGAAAGCGCGCTACCTGCGCCCAGTAATAACAGCGCCACGACTGTACAAACTTTATTCTAGAATAACTACGAGTTTCTATTACGAGAAATAACGAGAAATACTAATTCTAGAAAATATCTTGCAGATTTCTTTTTTTTTTTTTCAAATTGTCATCGCGTATTCTGCACATTTCCGAGAATTTATTTTTAGAGAGAGACTGGTTTTCTTTATGACAAGGTTTCGGATGTACCTGAACACGACGGTTACCTGAAGTCTTCTGCCCTCTCCGAGGAAAGATCTCCAAAGGTCAGAGAAGAATGTCGAGATAGACTTTGTTTCAGTAATGAACTTCTGGGACGTACAACGCGAAGAAAATCGAAGTCCGACACTTACTTTCTCTTACGACAAGAGTCGACCAATAATAAAAGTTGAAAAGAAGACCAGTCGATAAGTTTTCGAATTCCAATGATTTTTTTACTGTTAGACGCTCGTTATGATACAAGAGATACGTTCGCTTACGCGGTTTGAGAGCGTCAGTCTATCTTTGTTTTACATTTGAAGAGCAATAAAAACGGACTGATGCTTAAAGCGCATAAGCGTCCAAAGCGAACGCATCCCTCTTTTACGTGATGACGCGAGAGAGGCATCGGGTAATGTCTCGAAATATTTTGAAAATTGTACTACTGTTTGTGATAAGAAAAATTTTTGCAACACAATATTTTAAACGTAATTCTCAAAGTTAAGCTAACGAAGAACTTTGCAAGGAAAATTTCTCATCGTCTCATCGACTTCTCAATGAAATCAAATCGTATGCGATACAAGACAAATGTTCGATAAAAAGCCACTCAACTTGATGAATTTCGATGCGATACAATCGATGTAATTTTTAATTACCCGAATGACGCAAGTCGTCTCATTATAAATGATATAATGCCTAGATATCGTGTAGTCACGGTTTGATACCGGGAATTGATATCTATCGGGAATGTGTCAGCATTCGTGTGTATGTAATTCATTTAATGTTGATCGAACTTAGCAATAAATCCACGCGCACAACGTAACTTAAAAATAAGTTCTGAAAAATTACTTACTTAGTAAATAAATTGCACGTATCTCCGATTTGTTTACCAGTCACTACACAAACAAAACAAACAATTCGAACGAATTTATCGATTTTGTACGAATAAAAAAGATTCGCGGAGAATCCGGCATTAGGCAAATGAAAGACGGAGCAATTAAATTCTCGGTGGAAGTCAGACATATGTTACCGCGTGTCTGTGACGCGACGGTCACGGTGATCGCGACCTCGAGATCGCTGATATCGCGCATTACGCGACAAATCGCCGGCCTTCGTGTATGCACACAGCTCTCCGCCGTAACGAGAGATTTGCCGATTCGTCCATTGTATCGGTGCATCGAGCCGCATTAACCGCATTCCAAGGTCCAACGACGTGGAATTTATTGCCGGGACGCGAGCGGCAGAGGCCGCCTCGCGCGGGAAATCGAGACGCGGCGCATTTCTTATCGAAAAAACGACTAATACAAATAAATCTCGAGTTGCGAAAATTTATGCGTACGCGGAATAAATCAATTAAACTAGCAAAAACATTTGCCACGGGATAAAGTTTTATTTTTCTATTACTTTTTCTTTCTTTAAATTGCTTTCTGTTTTTTTAATAACAAAGTTGACTCAAATTCGACAGACTCTGATCAAAAATGTAAGGAAAAAAAGTCCTGTGTGTATAAAATTCGTTTGCACTTTTCGAATCTTGTTTACAGTGAAAGTTAAAATTTCGCTGAGAGAGTTTCGCCGACTTTTTGCACTGACAAGTCTCTTTCTCTCTAGCAAAGGTTAAAGGAATTATTACTGCGTCCCTTCGACGCGGGCGATTAATCTTCTCTCCGGTGGGAAGACGGCTTTTCGTCGTGCGACCGCGCTCCACTCGCGTTTTCTCCACCTTCGTCCTCTGCGACTCCTCACGGCTGCCGATCGAGAGGAGAGGAACGTTTTCGCTCGCGCTTATCTCGTCACGATGATCTGCCGACAGATACACCGCGTGCCTTGACACGTAACAATGCATGCATGAATTAATAGCGGCCGCTGCGCCGCGCTCGTACTTCTCGCTTACACAGAGATCCTACATCTTTATCGCAACCTGAGGTGTCATTTGCGCGGGACGTCGCTTCGCGGCGGCGTCTCCGAGTTTTTCGACTTTGTCTTATATCACAAACGATTCGAAAATTTCGGGAGATCCCGAAGTCTTCTCAAAAAATAAATAAAATGTAAAAAACAGTTTTTGTGTGCGACAAATACTTTATGAGTGAAAATGAGTGAATGTCTCGAAAATTTTTTTTAATTACTATCTCCCACAAGATATCTCCCTTTCCGCGAGCGAGAGAATTGCACAACTTTCTCGCGAATTCAATACACTCGCCGACGGTAGTCTTCGCGGGGTGCTGTTTCACGAGTTATTAGACGTAATTGCCGTCCTGAGAGAGTCTCTACGCGAGAAGAAAGAATAAAAATGGAAACACGTTGACCTCGTGACGAGAATCGAATCCTCCCGAGAAGGGAAGCGGCGAGATAGAAAGAGAGAGAGAGAGAGAGCACGCGGTGAAAACGCGAAAGGTTAGTGCTTCAATAAATTCTGGCGATCGATCGGGACAAACGTGCCGCGGCTTCCCGATCGATCTCGTTGTCGATTCTCCTCCCCCTCTTCCTCCCATCTGTTCCGCGGCTTCTAACGAGTTCGGTGAACGATAGAACGCGCTGAAACGAGATATTAATGATATGTTAGCTCGGCTTATATTGCTCGTGATAATTGGTTCACGTCGCAGATGTGATAATTAGTGTTCGCGACCGAACACGTCAAATATGCTACAACGGAACAACTGTATAATAGGGGATGTGCGATTGAGAGCGGCCGTCTCGCGTATATAATTTATTATCACCGATCCTCTTAGGCACGGAAAATCTCTCGTAATTAGACGATTATCTCGCGCTACCGATTGCAATATTGAAACGCGCCTCGATTTTATGTTTCTTACTTTCCGTTTATTTGCTTTTTATCTCTCTTTCTTATCATATATCTCTGCAATTCTGTACATTTATCATTTTTCCTTAAGCTGCCGTAATAATTCCATAATATTTCAAAAGTCAAAATAGAAAAAAGTATCGAATCGTCGTAGAATCTTTTGTATTAGATTTTAGTGTGTAAAAAAATACGTTTGGTTGAAAAAAAAAAAAAATGCGGAACACAGAACCGCGTTAAAGAACGAAAGGCCAACACTCTCGTAAATCTCTCAACCCACGTATCTCTCTTTAGGCGCTGCACTTTCAGCGGACGGCGTCGTTTTAAGATTTCCTCGCGATCGAGGCGCGCACCAAAGTGTGAGAATTCCTCGAGGTACGCGGCCTCCGACAATGTGGCAATTCGAGACAGAAATATGGCTATCGGTACGGTACCGAACCGCCGAACTCTTTGTCGGCAATCGGATTATGACGAAATATATATATTTTCTATGTATATATATATATCTACCTGGAGCACGATTTTCACGAAAGGAGCGAACACTCGAACGATTCTCTTCGCGCTCAACGTTCGTCTTCGCGCTCAATAACATTCTGCTTACCTGAAACAAAAACAACACACGGTATTGCGGTGCGATGATTTTTCTTGTAAAAAAAAAAACAAAGAAATATATTTCGCGACTTTGTGTAAAACACTTAAGTGCACGGAAACAATCGTACGAAACTCGACGACTTAGGCGATACCGTGTGTCCTCCACATGCAGTCACGTAACAGACGGTACGGAAAGTAGCAAGTCACACAATCTTCGCGCAGCGATATTGAAACGATACGTATGTATTATCCATTGAGAAAGGCCAAGTACATACGAGAGAAATCACGTGGGCGATACAATGCGGGGTGTAGTCGCTCGCTCCTGTCACGGTGATCGAATTAATCAATAATCTATGATAATTAAGTTGCCACACGTGTCTAATAAGAAGAACGACATATTTATTTACAATTCGAACATCGCCGCGATTAATAAACGAGTTGTCACCTTTGCGTTCAACTCACATTCTTAACATGGATATTAACACACGTAGGTAATTACGAAAGGTTTTAACGTACCAAGAAAAATTCGACATGCACGTGGATTGAACATTATCGAACGCTTTCTGCGTGAAAACATCACAGAACACTTTTCTACTTTGATATCACGATTTGGGCGTCGAAATCTTTACAGCCGGAGCAGATTCACGCTGACACGACTTGCACGACGGTCACGTGGGCAGGACACAATGCCAGGGTGCGGCTTCACCTCTGACACACCGGGGTCTCGACCTATTCTCGCACACGCGGTCTGGGGATATATCATTGTGTTGAGGACTCGCAACGTGCTGCCCAACCCACGTGCAACGCCAACACGCAACAAGAGGACTCTAAGCTCTGAACTCCTCCGTTGGAATTTCACCGCTTCGGGAATATGACTAAGACACGGGCGGGCGGGCGGGAGACAGGTCGGCTTAGCAAGCGCCTTCGTAGGTCTTGTAGAAAAAAAAAGTCCGACGTGTGGTGAAAATCAAACGCGAGGAAGTTACGGGAACCGTTTGAAAGACCTATCGCCCTTTGTGTTTCAGCCGCGCTCTTTTTTACGAAGATTAATACACTCGCGCGATTCAAAGACTATACGCTCGTGTTTTCCTAGCGTGTTATCCTATTCAGTAACGCGTTGCGAAAGATCGTATGTAAAGTTTGCTTCGGATACTACAGATTGTGCCGTTGTCTTTGGCCCAACCTTTTTTTCTCACCCACTCAACGACGCTTTTTACCGAGTTAACACGTCCGAAATTGGCGTCCACGTGAAGATCCGCGCAAACGCCCACGGCGTCTCATATCTTACGAATGAAGACATTTACGACAATTCCCGCACGAGCACCTTCGAACGTGCGTACGTGCGCGCACACTCGTCCTTTGACGGTCGTGCGCTCGCTCGAGTTACTCTTTTTGTGTTTTCAGATAGTGTTTGCAAAAAAATACACCTTTGAGAAAAATAAAAATAATATAATCCGTAAAAACTATTTTTCTCACTACAAAGAATTCTTTGAATTACATAATATTTTACTATTTTTATCTTACACACTTTTAGACTAACTTTGGAAATTCAAACGACGAAGTTTGGCAAGCATCTGTTCGCTCGGAACGAAATCTCGTAAAGATAACCTCGGCTCGAAATCTCTTTCTGTTTTGTGTGTTCAAAAACGAACGCATTCGTTACGCTCTCACGTTCACTTGAAGAGCCAAATATATATCGATCTTTGAAAAGAAAGGTCTGGGAAAATCAATCACAGAACACGGGAGACGCCTGCGCCTCGGGCATCGTAAAGCACAATTCTCGCATATACATTCTCCATATGTACGTTTCACAAACGAGATAGAGATCGGCTGTGAATTATTCGCCCAGCACGCAATAATTGCATCGCTTAAACGCAACTGTCGGGGAAGAGAGGGAAGGAATTATGCGCTTATGCGCGCGGAATGTAATAACGTCCATTATCGCGCGCTCGGCTAATGCCAATTGAACAATTCGAAAAATGTCTACGAATATCGCACCCACCCCAGAGTTAAGTAGTTCGATAGTTTCGAAGCGAGGCACACGGGAGGAAATTGCGCTAAGTAAATAATTACATCGAGTGAGACATCTATTTTTCTCCGAGAGAAAAATTTCTCGTTCAGAAACGCACTTTACAAGGCACTTGGCGCGATCCTGTTCACACATTCGCGGTCCTCTTCCTCGCGCGAGGATTTGCATTTCGCAACAAAACGAACACAGGTTTATTCTATCGGGAAGGAATATGTACGCGGACAAGCTTTAAGTGAGCGTCACGGCCCGCACGCTGGACCTACGGCATGGTCACCGAACAAGAGGCTGTCAGGGTCGGTGCCGTTGCTTATTTACGCGCGCCGCATCCTCGAGAACAATTGCGTAGGCCACACACGCCATTAAAGCTTCGACCTCCGCGTAATTACGGCCGGAGGTCAAACGTGATATCGTTTATAAGAGAATCGCGCAGAGAACGCAATTCCGCGTGGAAGCTTCGTCTCATCTCGTTGCTCCGCATCGCAATGCGTAAAAGCCGGTGCTTTGTTGTTATGTTTCAATATGAAAAAAAAAAATAAAATAAAATAAGAAGGATTTTCGCATTATGAAAAGACATTCGACGCTTCGGATGCAATTTCTATTCTTCGTGAAACCTTTCAGCCTTAACAGAATTTCCGAGAAAGCGCAAATAAAACATTTCGCATTCGTGCAGAGCATTCCACGATAACCGATAGGCGAAAATAGTTTGCAACCCGGTTGCTACGTGTCAGCTACTCCGTTACACACCGCGTCGCTGACATTTCTGTTATCTGCAAGTAACACGCAACCGACCGTACAAGCTGCGAGTATTCGCGGAAACATCGAGTCGGGAAAGAAAAGACGCCATGGGTTTCTCTGTCTCTTTTTCTCATTCTCTGTTCATCTCATCGCATCCGCCGTCCGGACGAAAAACTTTCCAGCGCGATACGTGCTCTCTCGCCGCAGATATGCAACCGCGTGCAGATTAGACCGTTTTGAGAAACGATATACGCGCAGGCACGTACATATGTGTGTGTGCCGGTCATTGCGAGAGATGGCACGTAGCCGCGCGGTGCAAAAGTCAGAGGTGACGTGTCATCCGCGACTCTACCGCCGTTGCGTTGTTCACAATCACGACATTAACGACACGGCAAAAACAGCTGCGAGACGACGAAAGGAATCGTCGGTGGTGGCCCGGTCGTTCCTGCTTGTTATTCGCGACCGTCGTTTTATTCGCGCCCGCAACAGAATCACTTGCCGTTATGCTACGTGTTTTTTTTTTTTTTTTTTTTTTTAACAAAGTAATTTACGACTCTTGTGATATAGATTTTTGCGCACCTCATTGAACGTCGCGCGAAGCTTTAATGAATTGTGTGATTAATGCGCCGACTTACAAGCATTTTGTTTAAGTCGACGATGAATATGCAACACACGCGAGACGTCAAACTTTTCCCTGATAATCTGCACAGTTGCGCGAAACACGTCAATGAAGTTCATAAATAAGTCAGTTATCGCATTTAAACTTTCAAAGATTTACACGCTGTAAATTGTTTCCTTTTTTTTTTTTTTTAGAACATATTAATATATTTCTTCTTGCGCGAGAACGTGAGGTGATATAAAAGTTTCATTGTCCACGCACGAGTCTTGTATTACTTTTGAAAATAGCATTAAGTCCGACTTCCTTTGCTTTTGTAGATACAGGCATTATTGTATCTGGCATAGGTGTAAAGTGGGTCAGACCATCGCGTATTTATATACCGCCCTAAGTAAACATTCAAACTATCTCAGCGCGTTTATCCGCGCGTAGATATGAATGAGTTTTTTTTTTTTTTTTTTTTTTTACGAGCGTGTGAAACGTAAGCGCGAATCGTAAGTGATGTGATACGCATCGCGTATACAGAACAAAGAATTGAACTCCGAACTCCGACGCGATCTTTCTCACCCGTGAAATAACATTTTTTTTCACTACTATCAGCGATATGTGAAAAAAGAATATTTTAAACGAACATTTTGTTTCCTGCTTCGAAGCAACACAAGAGAGATAACTTTTTGCCCGTTTCTCAATCGAGAACGACATTGTCGAAAAGTGGCTAGTCACAAGTGGCGGCAGACTGTATAGAATCGTTCTAGCCGCTATTCTATAAGTAACCGTGTTGCATAACGTATATTATGTAAACGCGAGTCTTCGGACTCTTAATCTACATTGTGTCGAGCGCGTTGCGACCGCGCGGCCGCGTGTTATTGCTGTTTATAGCGAGAGCAAACGTATGCGAATAATGTCAAACCGCTGCGCGGTTCGGCGTTTCCGATCGATTCTCAAGTTTCCGCCACGACCGAACGTCAACAACATTGAGCGGTTCGTAATTTAATCGATTGACACGAGCGCGATTCTCTTCTCCTCGATCGATTGCGCTTCTGAGCGCCGCCGCTGCCGATCTCCGGCAACGACTTCCGACGTACGCGATATGAGATTCCGTTTCAAGCGAGCCGCGGGTTTATTGGCAGGATCTGGGGTGAATCTTATTGACCTCCACGTGGTACATCGCCATACCTAATCCCCGAAGCGCTGAATTGAAGAGAGAAAGAAGAACAAGCGTACACAATCGCTGCCTACACGATCCCGCTGCAACGTGATTCCGCGCTTTCGCGTGCGCAGAATCGAATTTTTATTGCACGTAATATAAAATAAATATAAACACAGAGAAATAAATTTTGATTTCGCAAAAAGCGCACAACTTTACAAATAAATATAAATTTTTTTCTCTCAATTAAAAAATTATATTTCTGCATTTTAAAATGACATTTATAATAAATTAATTTGTAATAAATTCCAAGAAATGTCATGTAAGATATTATTCACGGCTGATAATAGCCGTTATATTTGAAAGTGTGTTTTCAAATTTTGTTTTCGACTTTCGATTCTCGGTTGAAAGTGACGACGACAACAACCACGACTTTCGACTCGACTTCGGCTTTTGTTCGGCACGACTCTACAACGACGACAACCACACCGCGAGACAGATAGTTAAATAATAACACTATCTACGTTTAACAAATTAACAATCTTCATTATCACTTCTCACTTGGCTTCGCATCACGCATGACATGTAAAGTGCTACGCTTTGACCGGTTTATACCACCGGACCGACACGACGACAAAATACATCGGCACGACGCGACTCTTCAGCGTCCGAACGGATCGCTGCTCCGTACAAGAGTGTCCTGGTTCAAACGCGGGCGGAAAAATTCCCCGTGCCTTGATAGTTCTCGAGTGTTCCGGAATATTCATCAACGCCACGAGTCTTCCGGAGCACCACGTGGTTTTTGGCGTTATTCGCTGATCCGCAAGCGCGCCGATCGCTACCCTCTGTCGTGTGACGCCGCCGATATCTTATAGTCACGTTAATTAATGTTCAATAAAGAAACAAAATTGAAGTTTTAATTAAGTAAGCTAACTTCGCGGCGAAGTGTCGATTCTTCAAAAAATGATCAAGTTATCGTGTCGTGCAACACATGAATTTCGTTTGTTTTCATCAAGTTCGTTTTGTTTCACGTTTAAAGAACGCTGAGAACCGCTGACCCGCATAGACCGATTGCGAGGCGGACCGGTTCAGGTCATGGAAGAGGCTTCTCGCTCGGAGGTCGTATCTTCCACGAGCTTACGAATGGAACATAGACCTCTTCAACCTCGGCCCTTCGCGCGCGCTTAAGACGACGTTTATTCGGGGAATATAAAACAACAAAAAGCCCCTCAGACTGGGCTTCAAGAGCGGACGAAAAAGTGGATCAACGAGACAAATAAAAAGAGGAGATGTACACCCGTGAGAGAGACCCGATCGATATACTTTTAAGTGTCAAGCCGGGAGGATCAAGATAGGAATGCTGATTGGTGTCGCCTTTCTCATAACTTCACGTGTGTATGCAGATCACCTTGTAAAATAATATATCAAAGGATTAACATAACTCTCCGGAGAAATCGTCGACCGGTTGGGAACGCGCGTTTCACCAATATTGGAAAGCGATCGGAATATAAAACGAGGGAGGAAAAACGAGAAGATCGATACTTGATATAAATATTTGATATTTACTTTACTAAAGAAAAGACTCAGTACTTTGTAATAATTAATTCCAACATTGATAAGACATTGATGAGATAATTTTTTAACACGGAGAATTGCAAGCAACCGATGCGTAATTTTATCCACGTATTAAAAATAAACAGTCTCGGTTTTGTGTTGTTTTTTTTTTCTCGCTCTTCAACACGTTTCCATGACTCATCGAACATCCTACCTATCAACTTTTTGAAACTTCGGGGATAACCGAGCTGCGGGCCACTGCCAACTGAGAGAGAGCACGTTCAACGATGCCGACACGAGGCGATCGGAATATATTCCGGGGGGAAGGAAGAGAGAGATAATTGAATCGCTCGCAGTCACCGTCAAAATATCCGGCAACATACGAATTACCGGGGCTCGCTACGATTAGCCCCCTCTTTTTCAGTCCAATTACAGCCGAGCGCCTCGATGCGCCTGAAATTCGGCCAACCGAGACACGCACGCACGCCCGCGCGCGATCAATGTTCGCCGTGGAGCATTACCAGCATTTTGGACGATCGTTAGTCCCTTTTTCGAACCGCGCACGATCGGAGCCCCGGTGGGCAGGTTCGAGCTTACGACCCCGAGCACCCTGACTCGTCCGTTTCTCTGTTCTCTCTCTCTCTTTCTCTTTCTTTTTCTCGAGAGAGGTCGTATGACCTCACGGCGTAGACGCAACCACAGGCTTCCAGGTTCAAGCGCAGCGCTGTGTGTTGTGTGTGTGTATGAGAGAGTCTGACGTGTGCGCATAGAAGGTTCGAAACGTTGGTGTGCGTGCGACGCCTCGTAAGGCTATGGAATGCGCCCGTCCTCCCAGTTGCCCCGGATGGATGGCTTTGTCTTCGCGATCTGACGCGTCTCGTTCCGAGAGCCACGGTTGCGCAGTATCGGTCCCGTATCACGGGGAACCGACTATTCTGCGCGCGCAGGACTCTAATTCACCTTAATCGAATTCCTTCGCCGAAAATAGAAATAAAGAAACCGAGTGTCGCTCGTTAAATTGTCAGTATACCGATATTGCGAACTGTGTATTATTGAGAGCAACGATCAATCAAATTCGCTTCCTCATCGTGTCTCTCATGGATAAAAAAATTTGTCAAATGACGTTGTCCCGAAGTACAAGACAGAAATACATACATTTTAAATTTTGCGACGCCAAAGAACGCGATAAGACATTCTCCTCTCATAAATCAGGATTTAATTTTAAATTGTGCAACGCGCGCAAACGCAAACGTTTTTGCGCAAATGTTTTGCCTTCGGAGAATTCCGCTGACTTTCTCGACAAAAAAAAAAAAAAAAGATTTGGTTGGACAATAGGAAGAGTCATTCCTAAGTTAGTCATTCCTAAATACGTGCTTACGGAACAGTTTTTTTTTTTTTTTTTTTTGTTTGCGAAGCACGTACACGTACTTATGTTCGCGATAAAAGTGCTCTCGAGAGCAATTTCGAATTGTCGTGTCAAAGCTACCGAGTCGCGCGCTTTGTCGACGTTACATCTCGCTGTCATCGACGCGATAGCTAACGAAGGTTGAATTATGAAATCAATAAGAGGTATCGATTCGATCGCCGTCGTGAAACGACTGCCGTTCGGAGGTGTTGCGCGCGCGTTATAAATGATCGATGGCCGCGTCGTCGAGAGAGGAGGATTCGTCGGAGATATGTGTATAATGAAAGAACTGTGTTGCCGAGAAAGCTGTAGTTGAGAAGCGCGTCGCACAAATGTCATGCAAAGTAGACACGACACATCCCGAGATCAATCTCTGTATCGCGTCAGAAGAAATTTCAAGATAAAAACAAGTCGAGATTATACCGGTTAGTGTACCGGCAAACTATTAGCAGATGAGATTGTCAAGAGACGTTAGAAAAAGATGATAAAAGAAAATCAGACCGGTTATCGGATCGCATAATGACAGAAAACGCAAAACCGAGAGTTTACTTGAAATAATTAATTGATCGTTTCACGGCCGTTTTCTTGCACACAATCCCTCCTCTTTGGCCGGTCTTTCGCAATTAATCACCTCGTGGCGATCACCGACTGTCCGGTCGTATTATAACGAAGCAATCTCTTCTCCGCATTCCTTCTGATGTTCTCAATCTAAAACGCATTTTATCGCAAACAAAATAGAGGCACGCGCAATTTATCGCAATTTCTAACGTAATAAATTTCGCGCGATCTGTTAAATTGGCACTTGTCCCTGCGGACATGTTCGCAAATGCACAGTGGTCGGATGATTTGTCGTCCTGTGCGAGAGACATAACGAGGGACACGCGCCGACGGAAACGGAGCAGCAGCCTCGGGATATATCTAAGTTTCTTGACGACGACGACGTTAGTCGCGGCGCGGGGATAGGAGAGAAACGATTTGTTACGCGCGCGATAATAATGAAAGACCGTGTCCCACATTCGCGACAATAACGAAAGAGACGCGTAAGAACGCGACGACGCCGCTGAGGGAGGACAAGAGAGAGAGAGAGAGAGAGGTCGCCCGATGGTGTTATAATGAATGGATCGTTCGCACCTCGCCCACGCCACACGTCTCTCTCTCTCTCTCTTTCAAGCCGTTTGCCGAGCGCGCCGAGCGATCGGCACGATCTCTTAGGAGGTAGAACGGCCGGTCGATAATTAATTACTCTGAGTGATCGAGGGCCGTCGATCCTACCGAGCGCCGCGTCTCCGTCGGGAGTATCGTGCCAATTTGTCAGAATAGTCACGCGCTTTTCACGCCGTCGCGATCGGCTGTAATTTGAGTAAAAGGGCCGTCTCTCCTTTTTTGCTATTCAACGGGAAAAGTCACAGTTCGAAAGATTTCCACGCACGATGTGTTTGGAACGACGAGAACGTGTGTGCTTTTAGGAACTCAAATATTTTCTTAAATCGGAAAGTGCCGCTCACACTTCTCCGCTACTTATTCATAGTGTTCTCATTGATCGTGGACCTTTTCGTGGAGACATCACGTACCGGGTGGCCTCGTACGAAGAGGGCACGGCGCCGCACCTGCCAGGTCATTAGGTATAAACGGCAGGTAGAGTGTAGGATCTCTCCGAGAAGACTCTCTGGGAAGAAGAGACACGGATCTCTTTGTCCCTCTCATGTTCCTATTTTCTCCCTTCTTCCCTTTCCCCTCTCTCATTCTATCTATCTCTTTCTCTTCGTCTGTCTCTCTTGCCGCGTATAAGAAGAAACGTGGTAGGGCGAGGTCTTGAGAAGTGGTGGAAAGACCGCGACGGGAGGAGGGGATGAATCGAGCGAGAAGGAGAAAGAATCTTATGGTCGGTTGAAGAAAAGGACGAGAGAAGTTGAAGAAGAAGAAGACGAAGAAGAGGAAGAAGAAGAAGAAGAAGAAAGGCACATCGAGAGAGGACCCAGGAGGAGGTACCCGTCACGAACTGCGGGCTAATTGTCCGGGAGATTGCTCCTGCAGCCTGCTGTGCGCTGCTGTTGCTGCTGATGCTGCCGTCTGTCCTGCACGTTGTTTCCTCGACCTCGAGGCAACCTCCGGGCGTCCTTAAGATCTTGATCCCGCTTCAAGATCGACCGAGTCTCCAGCTACGCCGCTCCGGAGATGGGATTATTGTTTTGCAGGGATGGATTTACGTCGGCGATTTCTGGCCTGTCCGTAATTGTAATTGATGGCGGTGGAAACGTAATTAACCCCCGCTTCGGATTTGCGATTTTGATTAGGCGAAAGGTCGCGCGTGACCGCGAGGGGAAGGGAGCGAAAAAGTCCGGGGTGTAGGTAACGTGTACTTAATATTCGCAGATTGCGGATCTCATCTCTTCTCTTATAACAGCAAATCTTACGAATAAAAAATTTTCAATTTTTATAATATTACGCAGAAAAAAATTAAAATATCGCGCTTTTTTCCATCTTCCGTTTCTCACTTCATTCCGTGATGATCGATACTAATTTCTCTCGTTCTCAAGTAAAAGATGAGTACAAACCACTTTTTAAACATTCATTTTAAGATGCGCGAACACATCTCCGTTCCGAGACGCACTTGTCGGAGGCGGCACACGTCTAATCATAGGCATCACGTCGAAATCGAGCTTGGAGACAGACCCAAGCCGAGAAAAAAATAAAGGCTGTTTATATTTGCCGCCAAATTATCGACACGTCGCGAACGAGCCAGTCGTTCTGCCAGATATATATCGGCCGTTTCGCATGCTCGACAACGAGAGTCCGTGCTCGGGCTACCGGGCCCGCGTGCAAATACGGACGAGGCATCAACGTGTATACAACGAACGACGTTTATATACGTACCGACGTGTATATACGTACGTACGCGCGCGCACACGCTCGCGCGTGATTCACGATGGGCGCTGCGGATAGCCGACTCGCGTAGCAGGAGTTCGGAGCCCAATGACGGAGCTCACGGCCAGTCAGCCAGTACTAATTAACCGTGGAATGCTGTATCTAGATTGAAATCTGGGTGACCCGACGCCCCGGGGCCGCCACCTTGGCTCAACCTCGGACGCTTCGTTCGCGAAGCTCACCGAGGGTTCACCCAAGCTCGCGATGGTCAGTCAGTTGCGATGGCCACTGCTAAGACCCGCACTCGTCTCTGTATCTCTTCCTCCGTGCGCAACACACCGTGTTTTATGGCCGTGCGTGTGCGCGACCTCGTGCGCGCGCGTTAAGCGCAATTCAGACCAGATATCTATTTGCGCGGACTGTTATGGGCAGCGCGTTTTGCTCTCCGCGAATGACGGCGATTCCCGCTGCGGAATGCGGGTGATACGCGCGACGTGTATTTGCGTACGGATATATGAAACGTGGTTTAAGTCGATTTAAGCTCGACGAAAGAGAGGAAGAGAGAGAGAGAGAAAGAAGAAGGGACGGAGAAAGGTGTGGTTGCACACACAACTCTCATTTCCTAACGACTTGTTAAAATAACAAATAAAGATTTATGTAAAAAATAATACAGAATATTTTCAGCAAAAACAAACAATTGTGACATTTATGATCAATTTTCTGTTTCTTCCTGTCTTTACGTAATGCCGCCTACTTAGCTACCGGAAAAAAAAGTCCGCTTAGCAGCGCGACGGTTGTGAAAACACAAGGAGGTCATATATAGGATCGATTTTTTGCTGGGAAACTCGGCGGGAAAACAATGAAATCCACGTGGTGGAACGGCAATTGCGTAAGACGAGCACCGCGCCGATCGCGGCGCATAGATAATTTAGTTTACACGGAACGAGTTTACATCGCAAAAAAAAAAAAAAAAGAAAAAAGGTACCGTAATCAGCAGTGGAATACCATTATGTCCGTATCATATATACGCGATCGTAAAGGTCACCACGTTATTTTCGCCTCCGCTATCTTCGCCGCGCGTACGTAACCTTTATCGATCGGTATCAGTGATCTCATTAAACGTTAACAATAAAATGTCGCGATACCGTGACCTATTAGCATATTGCCGCGTCGTTATTAACTCAGCGGCCGGCACCGATAGGGATCAATCCGTTTTTCCCGCGCGGAAAATGATCTTATCGCCACGACGACGCGAAGATAAAACGCCACGCTAGAAATCACCGAGATCGATAATCCACGTCGTAACGCAGGAGAGACTTTAGCTTCGGTACGCGCAGTCCCATTTATATGTATAATTAGTTAATGCGATCTCTCTGCACGCACGTATACGTCGACTTCGCTGTGACGGCACGTATTAATCTGCCGACCGATATAATGAAGTCTTTTTATCGCGAGAGACCGGTATTCGAGATGGCAAAAGTGGCCAGAGGTTGCCCGCTAAGGTAACGCCGTGCAAAGCCGCGTGTTTTTTTTTCTTTCACGCGTCGCCGAGCGCGAGATCAAAGGTCGGTGGACAGATCGAGGAATCCACTTACCGTCGAGAAAACGCATTGACGTTTATTCGCTTTTTTTGTCCTCCCCCTCTTTCCCTCGCGAAACCAGAAGAGAATTACTCCCGTTGTGTCAATGCAATAAAGTTCTTGTTCCCCCGCTCGACCTCGATTAGATAGTCACCGGAAGAAGGCAAGAACTGAGATTCTGCTCTTCGCAGTTTTTCCATAGCTACAAACGTGACAAATCGCAAAACAACGCGATATCCCGGCTCTATAATTCACAAAACCGGAGAACAAAAATCCATACGCGACTCGATGTAATATAATTTAGATAATCACGTGATACACTGCGCGCACATCGATCTAATCGGTAATAATCGGCTGCCATTTCCTCCAGAAATCCATTACCACGCCGCCAATATGATTTAGCCGACATCGTTACAAAAGCCGATATATCTCGGTTCCCTCTTCCCCTCCTTTCCTCTCCCCCGTAACTCCTCTCTCTCTCTCTCTCTCTCTCTCTCTCTCTTGAGTATTCCACAGCCTGGCTGAGTCTGTCAAGCGTCGCGCATATAAATCCCGAGATTACAGCGTGAGTTATTTCTCACGGCGCGGATCTCCTCTCTTCTCCGTTGAAAGAGAAGTAGTATCGAGATTGATGTCGTAAATAAAAACACAGAAATGCACGTGACGTGTGAAAAATGACACTTTTGCCGAGAGAAAGACTCGATTGTATAAAATCAAAATCATTTAAGAGAGAATTCTCGTAGTAACGATCTCGAGTAAATAACGCGCGAGACTTCAAAATTAATTAATCTTCTAGGAAGGTTCGTATTTTATCGCGTTCAATAAAAATTATTAGACAGATGCGCCGTTAAACTGTCGCGATGGAAAATGTATATATTCCACCGCGTTAACGCAACTATAATAATCTTGTTTGAGGAAATATTTTCTTTTTTTTTTTTTTTGCGTGCGCAAACACACACGCTCCGTTAATTGCCGCGAGTCAGACGTTGCGTACACGTGCTTAACAGTATTTCAGACTCGTAAATGCGAACGATAAGCACCGAGCGTTCAGACTCGCCGCCGTCCGTACACGGACGAAGAATCTGTCCTTCACGGTTCACATGCGTTTCCCGCGGAAAGCTATCACTTTTGCTTCGCTCCAAATTACGATTTGAGAGACTCGGCCAATTTATATGCGCACTTGTGTAAAAATTTTTCTAAAACTACTTAGTTTCAATTTTATACGTAGTTAGTTACTTAAAACCACCTAATTTCAATTTTGCATGTATATATTGTAGGTTTTTACTTTAGAGATAAATTTTCTAAAACACACCACGCTGTGACAGTAAACCTGTTTTCACATTGTTGCGAAGCGACGAAATGACGCGTTCGAAACGTCACACACGCGCGTCACAGACGCATTGCGAAAAAACGTCTCCGCGAAGCTGACGGTTCGACACGATCGTAAAAGCCGCGGGCACAACCGTACGCGCCGCGCGGACAACCTCCAGGTTAAGTTGTCACTGTGACCGCGGTATCGCCTCGTAAGAAGAGACGAGGCGGACCGGCGAGGGAACATAAGCGTGGAATCATCCTGAAATATAGCCAGATAAAAACAGCAGGCTACGACCTGCGGGACGTGCCTGTAGTCAGGTCGGGTTACGCATCGACTTTACAAACGACTGACCTCCGGCCCGTGTCTACTCGAATCGAAGGAGAACAACGACAGGGAAACGAAGGGAACTAGCGAGGGAGATACCTGAACCCACAGACGAAACAACCGAAATAACATCGGAAAAAATTCAATGTAATTTATATGTTTTTTTACGATTTTTCAAAACATATAAAATAGAACACGCAGTTACGAATTTTAGCAAAAAGCTTCGGAAGACACGAAACTCGCGCGAGCTCTCTCTTTATTCCGTTCGCGCTGTCACTTCTCCGCGAATTTAGAGAGCTCTTCATCTTCGCCGAACAAAAAATGAAATAACTTAATAACAGAAGTACGTTCGCTCGCTTGCTATCGCATATTATTCGCGACGAAACGAGCGTGCGCTTGTTTTTATTTTCCTGAACGAGTCGCGTATTTCACGCCAATGAAAACCGCACGTATTATTACGGTCGATCGCGGCGGGACGAGAAATTCTCCGCTGCGGTCGACCGTGTCCGAATAGATACATGTACCTACGCAAGAGTTACTTGCAATGTGGACAAAAGAAAAGTGGACAGCTAGATCGTCTAGCAAAGTCAACGTCCGAAAAGACGTTTTACGCTTGAGAAAATCCGCGGAATTTTACATGTCATTCAATTTCAGTCTGCCAAAATGAAACGCACATGTTTATTACACATTTGTTTGCAAGTAGATAAGACAATTACTTCTGATTTTATCAAATAACGCGCATGAGACCACGAAAACGTCGCGAATCGATAATTTAATTTGCTAAGATATACACTAACATAAAAAAAAAAAAAATATTCTCGAGAAAAAAATTAATTCTGGCAAAAACGTGTTAGAGGGATTTTTACGAGAATTCCTGAATGATTATACTCGTGCGAGAAGGCACCGCTAATAGTCTCCGGTTCTCAAATAAATGACGAAGAGAGAAAGAGAAGAAGCGGTGAACAAGAAAAGCTCGAGATGTTACATTTACGCCCACCGAATCGTGCCCGAACGAACCCGGCCGAGGTAAAGGGTAGAGAGAAAGATATTAAGGGTCCGAACGGATTATGCGTTTACGATACCGTCCTTCGCCATAAACGTCACGTATCTTTGGCTAAAGAGAAATTGTGGTGGCGCCCTTCGTACCTTTATTAGCGACGTGACTTTGCCGACTTCCGGGACGTCGGACGAAGGGGACCCGGCTTCTCAATGGGGAAACGAAGTGGGGTACCCGCGCTGCGGAAAAAGAGGCGCGATGAGCCGTTTTATTCTCACCAAAAAATAATTACGTCGATCGAAACAAAAAAGAAACACTGTGGAATTCGAAAAAAAAGTAGAAAAGCGCATCCGAAGTGAATTTATTTATAAAAATAGTTACGCGCGCGCATACTGTCATTTTGAGTCTGAAGACTTGAAAGTTTTTTACAAAAGTTTTTGAAAGCGGCGCGTTTCGTAGCAATATTATCGGTAGCTTATTTTACATCGTCTGCGCGCGCTCGCGCAGCTTTCGTCATGCGGGTACGAAAATAGTCCGTCGACGCGAAAGGACATGTCCTTCTCCGGTAAGAAGCTTCCCGAGAAGGACCCCGGTGTCCTCTTCCGATTAAGAGCGAGCTTGCGTTCCGAGGTGCTCGTAACGCCGATCTAAGAGCCCGTACCTGTCCACGGTCGGGTAATACCTGAAAACATGTCTCTATCACGAAGGAGAATCTCCCTTCGTCTGGTAACGCCTTCGCATAAAACCGACGTTTTATCCCATCTCCAGCGGCTGCGACGTGTTTACGGCGTTTCTATAGTCGACAGCGCAATATAACGAGAAGGAACCGAGCGAACGGGAACGCAAAAGAGGGTAGAGCGTGTCTCATGTAAGGGGGAGAGAGGGTGAAATATTTTCAATAGGGGGCGGCATCTAAATTAAGAGACGTCGAGGTGGCGCCGACCGTCGAGAATCGCGCGCTGGCTTTTTCTACCCTTTTCCGATTTCTCATTGGCGATTTCGCGCAAAGACGTCGCAAGTAATACAAGCGACGTCTTCGGGATGCAACAAGTCCTGCTCTCTCCTCTTTCTTTTCCATCTTTTCGCAAAAGTTTTGCTTTCTTCTTTCTTTTCTTCTGCTTTGCATTCGCCACTTTTGCGTTCGTCCAGTCGCATCTTAACTGGATTATACAGATTGCGAGAGATAAAACGATATTCCTCGTTAAATGTAAGTGAACAGCGCGCGTATTATGCTAATTATACGGAACGTTTCGATGAAACGCGATACGATAAACGGAGAGACATTTTATGTGTAAATCGATTTTGTAAGTCTGCGAAACTTTGGTTAAAATCAAATTTCCGACTGAGATAATGAAATTCGCAGAAGAAAGAGAGAGAGAGAAATTAAAATAATATTAAAATTTTACGCAAAATTGCACAAAGCGAAATTAATTCGCGAAAATTTCATACTTATTATAGATTTATAAAATGCGCGTATTCCGATCAAACCTGACGTGAATTAAAAAAAAAAAAAAAACGCCAATACTCAACGCGTAGCGAATTGCAATCCGCGAGATGGATTATCTGGCTGCATTCGCGAAAAAGAAGGACGACACTTTATATTCAACCGACGCGACGTCTCGTCTGAATCGTTACACCGACACGCCGCCAACGCGATATCACGGCACAGAGGCTTCGCTACTTGGTAGGCAGACGTGCCAACAACACGAGGTATGCTTAAAGCCGCGGAATCATCGATCGCATGGCCATCGCGCGTTCGACACAAGCATACACGAACGAGACCTTTGACTTGAACCACGTTTTCCACGTGATTTCATGTTAGGAGGTCACACACAAAGCTCCGTCGTCAAAAAATCTCTCGCGAATCTTACAACGCGCTCGTCGAGATAGAAAACACAAGAAAATTATCCGAGTGAAAGAAGAGGTTTCTTTTGTATAGTACATTTAATGCGCAAGTACTTAAAAGACGTAAAATAATTTGATCAGATCAGTTTCTTTGTTTTGAAGACGGAAATTTGAGAATATTTCGTCAAGCGCGAAACGACATCGATTTTAATCGATCGCGCTGGACTGTGTGAATTCAACGCGATCGGAAAGTTATTCAAGCTCGTGGAGATAAACGACGGTCGTGTTGTCGCAAGAGACGTTGTCCGCGCGAGAGATCCCTCGTTATTTGCATTTTTATAAGCTCGAGTGTAAGTTCACATCGCCCCACGGAAACCATATAATATAGAGAGCGCTTCAACATTTCCTATTTTTAACGCGCTTATCGTGAGTGTCGACACACACACACCGGGAAGAACTTATCTCCTTGTTGCCGATTTCTTAAAAAAACTTATATCGCGCTAAAGATTGCCGTCGAGAGAAAATCGACGATCTCACAGCGCATCACAAAGTGAAAATGCTATTTCCCCCGTGCATAATGCAAGCAATTATTGTAACTCGTCATGCGCGTCAAGCAAGCGTGCGCGCGCAAATAAACAACGTGTTGATAAAATAAATAAACGTGGCATTTAAATAGGAAGGGCCTAGACTTCCTCGATCGTCATCATTCTGACGTCTTCGCAATACCGATCTACATATATTTTTACAGCCCGGATAATAATGCCCGCGGATTGTTTATTGTGCTGCGGATCCACTCGCTTCAGAGATCCTACCTCTCATTTTCTCCTTTCTCTCTCTCTCTCTCTCTCTCTATACTCCCGTGATAGATTCCTTTGCTCTCCCATCGTGGAGAGTCGTGACCATCTGTCATTTGTCGGTTTGAGATTTTTCGAAAGCCGTTCCAGACCTTTTCTGAATGGAGAGCTCGTCTTCTCCTCACGATGGCTCGTTATCGACAGTAAACTCGCCACTCGTCTCTCACTCCGTCCCGGCGCGTTAATAATAATGTCAGGTATAGACCACGCTCGCTCTCTGTCTCTCTTTTCTCGTCCGATTCACGAGTGGTGTGCGCGCCCCGAAGTGTTTCCCGAAAGATAAACGCGTGCCGGAGCGCGCAATCGGCCGGCGCTCCGGCATTCAATAATTCGCACGGGCAATTAAGCGACGTGACTCCGCGCGATTCCCGATATGAAAACGTCATGACGCGATTAAGGACTTCTCCTGTCACCTGTTGGAACGATAGAGTGCCTCGGAGACTCGTTGACGCGCGCGTGTCGCTACGCGGAGGAGGGAACAAAAAATAAAAAAAAGAAAAAGAAAGAAACGAGTCCATTTGCTTTCAAGAGCGCCATTCGGAAATCGAAGCGAGAGATTGGAACGAATAAATCTCAAATTCCGTCTCTCGTCAGTACAAAATTATTTTCCGTTCTAGAGACAGTTTAAAAAAAATATTTCAAAAGAAAAAGAGAGAGAAAATACTGCTTACACAGATTCATCCGATTCATCCCATTGCCTTCGTTCGTAACGACTATCGTTCGCTGTTTATCAAATCGATACCTCGTACGCACTCGTCGATAACCGGGGTCCGTAATGATCTCACCGTTGCGGCCAATTCGACCGAGATGGTCGATCAAACGAGAGCATCATTTCGACGCGCGCGATTCTGCTGTGTGTCGGTCGGAAAAAAAAAAAAAAAAAAGAAAAAACCGAGCTCAAAGGACAAAGGTCCGGGCGAACGAGGGTAAGCAACAAGGGGAAAGAAGAGGGAGAGCGCCTTGAGGTATTACCTACGCGGTTCGGACTTCGCGGCTAAGAAGGGAGAGAACTGAGACCCTTCGTGTTCGCGGCCGCGAAATAACGTCAGTGGTTTGTGGTTTTTCATACGTGCAAGAAGTCACAATGGTGGATCCCAGGGAGCGGTGGATCCCTCTGCTCTAACGCGGGACCGAATACTTCTCTCCTCTCGCGGACAAGGCGGTGGAAGAAAGGCGAGAAGAAGACGAGCAAGAAGAAGAGGTGGCTTTTGTTCCCACCTCGAGCGAGCTCGACGCGGTCTGCCACTTTTTCACGTTTCCCCCTCGCCTCCCCCGGCTCTTTCTCTACCTTTCTCTTTGTTTCACCTTTTCTCTCCCTCACCCTCCTCCCCTCGCCCTCATCATTCTTTCTCTCTCTCTCTTTTCTTTCGCTCGTCTCTTTCGAGCTCGGTTGTATCTTCCTTCCAACTGCTGATGCCCTTTGTCCCGGAGGAAACACGATTAGGAAACCCTCGCGGCGCAATTTTGAGACAATTCCCGTTTCTTCTGTCGTAATGACCGGAGTGTCTATTAGTTTCCGGAACAGCAGGGAACGATTTTGATGAAAGACGTTTCGCTCTGCGGGCGTTTTCTCTCTGTCGGCTTTTCCGGCCGACTTTCTCGTCATAATATCTCGAAACTGCACTAGTTTTTTTCATTCAGAAAAGATAAACGACTTTCAGAAAAACAACCGTGTATTATACAAAGCTTAAAAATAATTTTCAAGCGTATATAATTTTGTCTTACAAAAATTACATAAAATTTTCATGTAACATATCACATTATTGTAAATATTCGGTGTGTGTCACGCCGTAATTCCTCTCCCGAAACAAACCGTCGCTAATGAAATTAAACACGTGACACGTTTCGCGAACCGGGATTCATTACACATCGGAGCGATAGGCTTAATTAGCTGTCGGAAACAGCTGAAAACGAGTCGCATGACCACGTGCGCGATCTACTCGCGGAGCGACTCCCTATCGGCGAAAACGATAGTCGGAGACAAGAGCCGATGGTTTGTGGTCTATAAATAAGTCACCGGTGCCGCAGTGACAGCGGCGCCGGCGTAATCGCGTTTGTATTTTGAGAAACGGCCAATATTTAATCTCGACAATTCGCACGGCAACTACGACGTGCCGCGAACGGACTACCGGTTGTAGCGGCGAGTGTCGTGTAGTTCGTCGACAGAAAGCGAAGGTCGCGAAAGGAGCAAGCGATCCGTTTTCGATCGTTCGACCGACAAGAAGATCCCTGGCATGACGTTTTTCGACGAGAGGTAACCGGAGATGATCAGCGAGAGCCGTTGATTCTCGAAAACCTCCAGTCGGGAAGACCTGACCGCGGGAAAAGAAAGACGAGGAGTAATACCGAGTCACGGAAGTGACGAGACCACCTTCCATCAAGAGTCGGTTTTCAGCGGTTCTATCGGAATTAACTGGAGTTTTTGTACGTTAGAACGAAAGAGATGTATCACACGTTTCGGTTAGAAAATAACACCGATGATGATTGTTGGTTCAAGATAATCGAAAAGCGGAATCGCGTAATAACGAGAATACGATTTACTTGGCTTAATAACACCTCTGTAACCGGACGCACGCAAGATGCCCCGTCGGGCATCGATAATTGTCGTAATTGTTGTTACTTTCACCCTGCGGTGCTTATTTCTATACACGTCGCGGTTTCGACGAAAAGAATCAAAGAGAACGTTAATGATAAAACAAAATCACTACCAAATGAAGTAAGAAAGAGAACGCGCATTATTTCCGTAATAATAATTGTGGCTCCCGCGCTACTCGTGAATCCTGAAAATGGATTCCTGCGGCCGCGGGATGATTCGTTTCGGCGACTTCGAGACAATGTCCGTTTCCTGGTGACTACGAGAGAGAGAGAGCAGTAATCGCATTAGTGGTCGCGAGCGGCGCGCGCGTTTCGTTGCGCGCAAAAACGTCTTGGTCTTTCGCCATTACCTCGACTTTTATACCGTAACGAATCCGGGATCGGTTCTGTCGCCAAATCACGGCGCGTTTTGTCACTCCGGACTACCGGAGCTAGCGAACACAACACGCCTTCTCCAACGCGTCGAGATAACGTGGCAAATCGCAAAGTCAAAAAAAGTTTATTAATATCCTGACTGGGCAAAATAGCGTTTCCAAACCAATGATTCGGAAACGGATTGTGTGTTTTCGAGACATTCCAAGAATTACGTTGTTTAATTATGTTCGATACTTGTTTTGCGCTAAATTTAGCGCCGAGCGGCGGATAATATCGACGTAATCTCGAACAGACGTTTTGAGAAATGTAAAATTGAGATATCTCTCAGAGATATATCGAGCGCAGTGGCCGAAGTTCGAAATCTCGCTTGATAATTACACCGACAACATTTTACGACCGCACGAATTTCAACGAGAAAAAACGAAACGTATCCGCGGATTCCTCTCTTAATTAGAGAGGACATCGGACGAAATACCGCGAGGCGATTGAGCGAGATAAAGTCTCCGAGGCTGGAAGTTGCGGGAGCTAAGTGGACCCTATTGCGCTACCGACAGCTCCCAAGGGTTCCTAATTGTCAAGATCGAGCGCCGTAATTACACCCTCCGATGATGCGTTCTCGTCTCTTTCTTTTTCTCTCTCTTTCTCTCCGGAGCTCGTCTCTCTATCTCTCTCCCCGGTTAACAGAACCGGACAAATTCTCGAGTGTGGCAAAACGACGCCGAAAAACTAGCGTCGAGCGATTCGGGCAGGTAGGCAATCGCAGCCCGAGGGGGAATTAAGAAGTCTCCGGTCTGATAAGGAGCCGATAACATGAGCCACTCTCTCGGGACTCGTGAGAGGAAACAGCAAACGCGTTTCACCTCGCCACATTATAAATGCACAAGAAACCTAATAGGAGAGAAGTAGAACCACTCGAAGTGGCACAAGAACAAATAATCGGAGAAGAATTCACACACTTATTATTATTAATCCGATCGCCAGATCAATTGCGTTTTCACCTTTGCCAAGTAAATAAATTACATATGTAAGTGCACTCCACAAGTTTAATTTATCTCCGATATTATGTAATTCCCGAGAATTTTTTTTCACCTCGCTCTTATCTATAGACTCCGTGTTTGCTTTCCGTTCGTCACTCTCGACCTGTCGATGCGGTAAGCGGAGTGCGAATTCCAAAGTCGCAGCGTGACGCCGCCTACTCGGCGGTGTGCGTTTCATAACTTTCCGCAGGTCGTTACGGCGCGATTTGCTTGTCCTGTTACACCAGACTGTTATGATTTCGACCGACTATCTATCCACCGGCGCATGAATCGTTAAACTTGATCGATAACAGCCGTTCGAAAACATCGCGCGCTCGTAGTGCAACATCAATCGTGCGAGCGTTGACTTTTCTTCGAGTGAAAAAAAAAAACGCGTTTAACGCGATTCAATCGCCAAATGTAAGACGAAGTAGTCGCGATGACCGCCGGTAAAGAGATCGCGTCAGACTTGGGAGACTCACCAGTGTAACACCAGGCCGGCCAGACGACAGGACTCTCGGTGTCCAGCTCCCTCATTCTCTCAGCGACCCGCGAACATCTCCACTCCGTTCTTCCCGACGTGGCGGTAAGAATGTCCAGTTTGGCTACGAGCGTGAAAATCTCCACCCGAGAGAATGGTCTTCGGCTCTGTCGGTCGGGAATGAAAACCGAGAGAAAAATCTCGGAATCTTTTATGAGAGAGGAACCACCTGTTGCGCGGTGTGTTCTCAATAAATTCGCAGCAAAAACAAGCTCCGATGTTGCTCGTCCAGACTCGACAGACGCAATCTCTGCGCAAGTCGGTCTCGTATTATCGAGGTTTGCGCGCACGTGCAAATAAAGGATTCCGAGAGAAGCAGAGATAAAGTCTTTAGATGAGTTGTTACCGCGCTCCGGTTGCGCCGCCGATAAGGCACGAAGAACGTTTCATCAACTCTCGTCCTCGTCGTCTCACTTCCTCGCGCCCGTCACGCGTCGTTGTACAACAACGCGATAACGCGCTCCGTGCGAGTTACACACGTCAAGTTTCGCCCGTAAAGAAAAGGACGTAACCGCGTGTTACACGAAAAGGTGTCTGTCTGACACTCGAGTCGAATCGCGCACTAAATGTCACGGAAATGTCAATGAGGCGCCGCCGACGTTTGACACCTTCACCGAATGTCCCCTTCCTTGTTGCTCGTCGTAGTGATAAGTGTCTTCTGTGCGATCGCACAAATCACATTCGAGTCTTGATTTATCATCGGGTGACTCTTTCCTTGTCTTATCACTCAATACGCGATTATCAAATGACTCACGCAATTACGTTGACACTTAGATCTTCAAACTGTCAGCTCATTTTTTTTTTTTTTTTAACAAACAAGTTTGATCGCGTTTGTTATCGATGTCACGACGAGGTTCTACTTAAAATTTATTTATTTTATTTTCGATCGCGTCGTACGAATTCACTACAGACTCCTCGCGTATCTCAACGAGTCACTCGTTCGTTGCCATCTGCGAACATCCGCTTTTGCCGGTGTCAAGAGATCGCGCGTTCCATCGAGCCTATCACTCCCTTCACCTCTGCGCGGTCACCGCGGGATCACTTTCTTCACCCTACTGCAGCACACCGAGCGATCGGACCGGCCACGATAATCGTAGAGTATACCCTCGACCCGGTCGATCCTTTGCCTTCAGTCCGGGAGGATCGTTGACGTACCACGGGATGACACGGCACTACAACACGGCACTGCTGCGTGAGGTGATGTCGAAGAGGATAGACGGATAAACAGAGACAGCGGAGGGAGGACAGAAAGAGACGGAGACAGGTAGGGGGATAGACAGAGGGAAAAAGGAAGAGATAGTTAACGAGAAGAAGAAGAGGGAAGGAGAAAGAAGAAAAAGAGAGAGGGAGGGAAAAGAGAGAAAGAGGGAGAGAGAGAAAGACAGAGAAAAAGAAAAGAGAGAAAGAGAGGGAAGAACCTGACCACCGGACACACTTCTTTGCCTTGCTAGGCACAACACAGGTAAGCGGAGTGGCACTTAGGTTGGTGCACCTGCCGCGAGAGTCCGCGCCGTAATGGTAGCGGGGCAACGGGCGGCAGGTAGGCAGGCCCACCGCTCGTCAACCTGCGGAGAAGGGGAATCAGTCACATGGTGAGTGCCCCGCGTTGCCTGCGAAGGAGGTGGTAGTCGTGAGTAGATGGTGGTGGATGAACGAAGGTGGTGATATTGGCGGCGGCGGCGGCGGCGGCAGCGCCGAAGAGTAGATGGTGGTGGTGGTAGTGGGTCGTGGTGGAACGCAGGAGTAGGAATCATCGGGGGACCCACGCGAGAGGAGAGCCAACTTGGCCGCTACCGGTGTAACCTGTCGTGACGATCAGTGTCGGCGCGGTGATTTCGCGCGGGAAAAATTCCCGATCATTTTCCCGCATCCCAAGAACGATGGCGGCGGGTCCAGTATGGAAAGAAGGGTGGGGTCGCGAATATATACCTATATATAAGTTTCGAGGATTTTTGCGCGACACGCGCAACCTGGTAACAACTATCAGATGTCGATGAGAACAAAAACGGTGCGTATAAAGGGATCTTCACGCTAAAAAAAAAATAAACCGTAAAAAAAAAAAATATTTTTTCTTGAAAATCGGATGTGCGATTTCTTGAAAAGTTAAAAACACATCCACAAAATAAATCAGAATGTAGGAAATTACAGCGGGAAAAGGAAGTTGACGAAAGTTGTTGAAAGAAACACAAAGTACTCGACTAACTAAAGAAATAGAATCGAATACACACAATCCTACACGATCTCACATAAGAAACAGCAATAGCGATTCGAAGTGAGATTGGAAAAGACTATATATATATTTGCTTCCCTTTGTTCGCCACAAAGAAGAAACATTTAGCTAACATTATTATCGGGACAGCGCATAGAGAGTCCGCATCTTTCCGCGTACTCTCTGGTTACCCGATTATGGGATGCTTCGTGTGTTCCATATTTGGATCACCCTTACGCGAGAGATAGGACAGAGGAGCATCCATTGAATTCCAGGCGTTTTCCGAGATAGTTGGCAGAGAACTTGACTCGGTCGATCGTTTCCCGAGCGGGAGAGCGTTCTTCGCTCAAGCACGTCGTTCACTGTCCAACTATCAATGCTACGTCTTCCTTCGCTTCTGCGGCTCGTATAGCAGTCTAGGTGGACACTACGTCAAGGTGGAACGAGACGCGAACACCTTGTTTGCTTGTACGCCATAGTTCTTCGCGGATCGCTCGTAAAACAATATCATCAGCCTGCGTCGGCTTCCAGACAGCGCAATCGGTTCCGTCATTCTGCCTGTACCATCGGCAATACACGGTCTCTTTTCGTATTTCTCATTAAACGTAAGACTTCAATATTCGTAAATCAACCGATGGCAAACGTTCCCGCACTACCTGTGTTATTTTACGAGAAAAACAATTTCGCGCGTCTAATAATTTACATATCGCGATAAAAAATAAAAAAAATTGAGACTTTGTTGCGGTAATCTTATTAGAATTTTACTAGCGCGTCTGACTTTAATTACGACAACGTTACTTTGTGTGTATTTTGTTTTGTATTTCGCTAGCAACTAAATAAATCGTCCCGCTCGCTTTATTCTAGTTTTTTTTCTTTTTTTTTTTCGTTCGAGCAAAAGCCTAGACACTTTATTCATCCATCTAACTTAAACACTAATTACACGGCACCCCCCGCGGTAATCCTGTAACGCGTTCAAGAGCACACAGAGAGCGGTATTATCTCCCAGATTATCCTGAGAGGCGTCGCCTTAGGTGTCCGAACATGTTCGGAATCCTGGGACGCAGTGGGATGCCTAACGTATGGAACGCTACGTAGCGCGAGATGAGAGCTTGTTAGGTTAAACATCACATTGTTTCGCAAGGGCGAAACGCGTTGCCTTCGACCGGCGCGACGAATGCGCGGACGAGCAACGAGTGGTAGTTGGCTCCGGCTTTGAGGTGTACCATCAAGGACGATATATCGCGTTCGATATATATCACGAGAGAGAAAGAGAGAGAAAGAGAGAGAAAGAGAGAGCACTTTACTTCTACACGTCGAGTTATTATTATGTATATGTATATATCCGTACATGAGCGCGCCGGCCGGAGGCTGCGCTTCGAGCACCTCGTTTAGATATCCGCTCGGTGTTGCGCCGCGAGATTATTCGAGCAAACGACGAAGCGTCGAAACGTCTCTCGACGGACTGGTGTATTATATTGGTATCCTATCGGACGTCGATCGCCCGGGCTTCCGCAGGTAGCGATTACCACCTCGGCCATTTTCTTTCCCGACGAACTATCGGCGATTAAACGGTCCGTCGACCTCCTCCGCGCAACGGGATGTATTAATCGTTCAGCTTGATCGATATACCATTCTCGTCCTTGTGCGCTGGACTAGCGTCAATCAGCCTACTCGTAGGAATTAATTAGCGCTTTCTCTGTCTCTTTCTCTCGCGACGCCGATCGATCGATTGAAAAATTCTGCAGTTCCGTAACGAGATGTAGAGCAAGCGGTATAGAAATCAATATTAATTATTATTTATTATAATAACTACATAGAAAAAAAATGTGCATAGAATAGCAAAGTGATTAGTTATTAGCAAGAAATATTTGCTAAGCTTATTGAGATTTTTGTTTTATCAACAGAAACGTTTTGTTGATGAAACAAAAACTTCAGTGGACTCAACAAAGTTTTCTTAAAAAACTTACTGTATAGCTGACTGTATAACAAAACTTTTTTTTGTATATAAAAATATGTACTTACTAATATATAATTAATGAAAATACTTCACAGTTGCACATTTATTCTCTCTCTTTTTAAAAAATAAAATAAAACATAAATTTCAAATTTTACTTTTTTAGATATTGTAGAAATAGGACGTTGAACATGACACTAAAATTGTCTCGATCGTTAAAATAAAATAAATTTTTATTGTGTGAGAGAAGAGACAACGACTCTTCTTTCAAAATCTGTTCTCTCTCAAAATGGAATCAATCTCGAGGATATGCTCTCGGCGGAAAACGTCTCAGTGTTTTTTTTTCCGAACGGCGATTTTCCCCGATTGCTATGCGCTAGGTTCCATCTGGCCGCAGCTCATCTTCAGCGACGAAGTAACCGGTGGCGTTCATGAATACGTGTTCATTATTTATGAGCAACGCCTCTCGGCATCAACCGAACCGGCCTCTCTATCTACCGGTGGGCACCCGGGAGAAGAAGGATAACCGGATAACATATTACGTCTTCATATTTTTTTCCTCTCGTGCACGCCCGGTAATTAAAGGTACCCCGCCAAGGACCCCGATGATTTACCGACGATGCTGCGTCGACCTGATAAGATGAGACCGGTTGATAACGAGGCCCCTTTCGGTATATCGAGATCCGGATCGAGCTCTAGAGCGGACTATCTCGTCCTTATAATATTCGTATAACTTCTGGCTACCACCCGATCAGGTTTTATCGTACTTACGTCTCTCGCGTACCTACTGATGCATGTCATACGAGAGTTTTACACCGAGGTTATACGAGGCGGACGATATATATTAAATTCAATAACAGCTCGACTTCGAAATAAAACCGTATTTATCAATAAACAGTCTTTACTTACCGATGGCATTAAAATTGAAAAGATATCACACTGTACGTATACTAAGATAAAAAATATTGTTGATAATTTACCACGCCGAAAAAACGCTTTTCATACATAATCCAAGACGATTTTTGATTAAAGTAATGTTCGTTGTCTATCGAAAAACGTTCGATTCAAGCATTTGTGGCATCACACCGAGGGATTCTCGATTAGATAAAAAAAAAAAAAGAAAAAAAAACTCGCGGCATTCCCCCTTTCTCATTACGGTATGCTGGATCAAAAGTGCTCATATTTCATAGACTTGTTCTGGCGTGCCGCACGAGAACCCCAATGGCCTCCGCGCGTGTGCGGAGAAGTTACGGTCCCGGTGAGTGGAGAAATTTACGTTCGTCAGCAAAACGAGAACCGCGCGCGAGAGGAGGATGACGATGGCGAACGAGGTGGACGGCACCGAGGTGCTCGATGATGATTTCGACGATTTAATTGAAACGTCCATGCGGCACTAAAATCTCCCCACTAAGTTCCTCTCACTCTCTCTTTCTCTCGCGCGATCTGCCGCGACTCTCTTTTGCCTCTCTTCTTTACGCACAATCTCTTTCTCTCTCTCTCTTTCTATCTCTTCTTTCTCTTTCTCTCTTCAGGAACATCTTACATTAATGTTTTTCAAACGGAGTTACATGTTGCGCTAGCAAACTCGTTGACGAGTCGATGCGGACTCGATGATTAGGTGAGATTTAATGCATATGCATTATCGTCGAAAAAAATCATAAAATTGAAATTTTCTTTTCCTATCTTTAGCGAGATATGTAAATCGAGTTCTCCTCGAGCGTTCGTAAATGTTCTGTCCTGAACCTATTGAAAATACATACATATCGACTAATCTGACGTTTCACTATAAAATGAAGCGTTTGACGAGCGCTGTCGTAAAACGAAACGAATCCGTCGCTTTCTTTCGTTATTGACGAGGTAAACAAGAAATGCTAAGAGTCGTCTTCACCTGGTCGATTTTTTTTTCGTGCCGTTCATCGAGAAGGAAGTTTTATCGGCCGCTGATTTACAGCGAGTTACGGCCGGTGCGTAATTTGTTGCGCTGTATTTAATTTGCCTTAAAAGCAATCATGAAGGAGTGCGAGTAACGTACGCGCGCACCTTTGTGAGAGGCGTAAAAACGATAACGGGCAGTTGCTTTACGGAATTTTTATTACGATGTATGCTAGAGCAACATATGAACGCGCGCACACACACGCACATAGAGAGAGAGAAAGAGATGCGCGCGACCTCGCGCATCGCTAATGAGCCGCGCGAATGAAATCGACGGGACATCGAGATAGGCCTAGAATTTCATTTGCGACCGATTTACTCGTCAACGGCTGTCAACGGCGAGTTCGTCTACTCGACGCAGGAAATCGCGGAGGCAACGAACCGTCGAGGAGGAACCGATCGGTATCTCCTCGAGCTTTCATGCTCTTTTTGTGCGTCGTTCCCTTCTGATGCTACGTTTCTCGATCGATCGTTAATTGAAAGGAATGGCATGAAATTCGCTATTTTCAACGATTCATCGTTCGCGATATGTCCGTCATCCGTATAATTATCGGCAATTACAACTCATTTCAACGTACAATCATCTGCGGGAATGCAAGTACCGGTATTGTGTCGTCGTCAAGAATTGATAGAGAAGTTTGACATTAATTTTTGCATTCAGCAACTTTTATACATAAATAATTTTTGTATCTCAATAATTGTGACGAAAGCAATTAATAAAAGCTAAGGATGTCGATTCTCTAAGTTAAAAATGTCACTTGAAAAATTGAGTAACTGTCATTCGAGTTAGAGTGACTTCTTTCACTCATTTAGAAAAAATTCTCCCATTTTCCTTACAAGATTAAATATTATTTTTTTTGCAATAATAATAATTATTTCACTCGAAACAAACGTTGAACTCTACAATTAAACAGTCACTTTTGTGTGAATTTTCACTACTTACAAGTTGCGGTATTTCCACTATCGCTTGGAGTGAATATTCTCCACTCATTTGAAGTGAGATTTCGCTCGAAAAAATTTAGAGAATGGTAGAATGATTATAAAATTCTTCGTTATAATCAACAGAAAATACGTGGGTAAGGATATTCGCACGTCTTGCCCGCGGTCTCGGCAAATTAAGATGAAAGAGAGACTCCCCGAGTTTTTCGGATCGTCGAAAGGCCGTGTTCGCGCCGATTAATATCGCTCGCCGCCGCGATACGATAAACGAGATGATAAATACGAACACGCACGATTATACCGCTCGCGCGAGGTTACGCCGCCGCGAGATGCCGATGAATCAGCGGTGCTAAAGGTCAGACGGATGAACGGACGCGCACTTGAAAGGTCAAGGAAAGATGCAGGTGTCGAATAGCGTGGCCGACGCGCGGCAAAAAATCACATATTTATACCAAGCGGAAACGGTCAGTCATGCTAGCTTCAATTTTGGCCTTTAAACAATCCGTCAAGAAACGACAAATACCGCGCGGTGGAAATTTATTCGAACATAACATCAAGAATTTCATCATTGAAATTCTTAATGTTGCAACGCATGTTAAATATCTATTTAATCATTTTCAGATAATTTCTTTCGTGCCAAATATTTTGCAAAAAAATATTTTAACGAGCATCAGAAAAAACTTGGTCTGCGTAAACAAGATAAAATTCAGGTCATAACAATAACAGATAATTTTATTGATTTGTTTTTTTAAGCAGAAGATTCTCTTTTGAAGAAAAATACACGGTAAGAATCTATTAATTTATTGCACGCGGAATAATGAGATACTATTAAGGCGATATTATGAGTGACGCTTAATTAAGTAATGGTGTTATGACACCGCGTCATTACGGAACCGTGGTTCTCATTGTGCGACGGTGCTTTTCGCAATTGGAATGAATGTCACAAAGAGACGAGGATACGTCGAGCGGATAAAATACAACTATCGTCGTTCTGTCGACGCTCGAAATCCTCAATTTACGACACGATTTGGCATTTATAATATTCCGCCGAGCGTTTCATAAAACCCGTACGCTGACGTAGCGCGCGCTTCATGTTCGTTTATATCGCGCACCAACGCGTACGGAAATTTAAGGCTTAATGTAATCCAATAATTTATTCAGCAGCGAAAGAACGCAACACGCAGAGCGTAGGTAGAAACATGAAATGTTCCGATTTAGACCGGTAATTTATACCGGTGATGCCGAGGACGTAGCACACGTCCAGTGAAGCGTCAAATTTTCTCTTCTTTTGATATGTTTTCTATTGATAGGAGAATATACGCGGTTTAACGCACCTCGAAACGATGAAATATTTAACACAGCTAAAATTATTGAAACAAACCGAAAAAGTCTGAGAAAAATCTGCGATTCTCGCCGTGACGAAGCTGCAAGCGCGCGCAATCATTGCCGAGAAAAGAGCGCGCACGGAGGGTGGCGAAAGAGCAGAAGCGGAAGGGCACGGAGGGAAAGAGGGCACACACACTCATGGCGCACAAAGTGCAATTTCATAATTTTTGCCTCGTAAAATCCGAGCAATGAGCGACGTAAAAATGAATAACTGGAGGATCGTTCAACCCGCGGAACGAACAAGTCGGCGGAACACTTCTCGCGTTCCCTTCTGGCCGTATCTTTCGACCCCCCTCGATTACCGCGTCCCTCTCTCACTCGCACCGGGAGGTGGCCGAGCTCGTCGGTGGTGATTGCACCCTCCCTCTCCCCTCTCCTCTCCGTCGCTAAAGTCTCTCGGTGCGATTTTTATCTTCCGGGTAGAATAGATTATCTTTATTTACGAGCAATCTGCGGCATGGGCAAATTGTTTGGGAGCGAGTGAGGGTTGCTTATTTAAAAGCCGTAAACTATTCAATACGTGGACGAACTGAAATCCTTTCCCGCAGAGAAAGTGCAGCGAGAACGCGCGTCGTTGATCGTCGCGATAGTCGTAGTTGCGAACCTTGAAAAGACGAGATGAAAGAAAATACACACGTAATTCTTCAAACAAATCAAACGATTTCTTGAAATCTAGGCGCATTTTATGGACAAAAACGTTTCGAGTGAAAAAAAAAAACAATTCCCGCTATTGTGGCATTCGTCTTTTTGAGTGCCGTGCCGAAGTAACAGCTTCGCGATTTTAACCGTTTCAAGAACAAATGTAGGTGAACCTCGCGCGTTGCGCAAGGTAGCGATGAAAATTCCACAGTTCTAGGTCAATATCAGCAAAAAAGAAGCACGGTGTTATTGTACTTCGAGTCGCGAGTAGAGTTCTAGAAAATGAAATACAATTAAGGAAATCACACATACACACACATACACGGAAAGAGAGGCGTAACGCCGTAAAATGCGAGACGCGCGAAATGCTACGTATCGACACTCGCGAACTGCGACTCCAACAGGGATTAATAATGCCGGTGTGTGCCGATCGTCGAGAGCAAGGGGGAGAGGAGAGAAAGGAGAGAAATGCTGCAAAAGACGAGAAGGGAGACGAAGAAGAAGAGGCAGAAGAAGACGAGGAAGAAACGGGAGAGAAGAGAGGCGAAGGTAGAGAGAGAAAGAGAGAGAGAGAGGAGCAACAAGAGGTGCAGCCTCGGGTGCCGGGCGGGGCTCAGATGTTTATCCCGGTCGACCTCTCTTCCCCCCGTGGCCTCCCTCCCTCGGTGCCTCTCTTCGTGGTCCCCGATGTGCCCCCTTCACCTCCGGTTCTTACGGAGAAGGAGCGCGCCCTCGGCAATCCGGTGTTGCGGAGCGTTGCATCTACGTTATGCGTGCTCTTGTTGCTCGGATGCACTCACAGTGGCGTCGCAACCCGTCTCCGTTTATTTCGAACCTGGTGAACGGAAATACGACATGCGCGATCGCGAATGAAAGGATCCCGGGTGCTCGCGAGCACTTGATACAATTTCTTGAACACTTGCACGTATCTGCGAGACGATTAGTCTATCTAATACAAGGTAAGTGTCTTAACGATCGGACCGGTTACTGGCCGCGCAAACATTTACTTAAAAAAAAAAATTTTATAACCAAGTATTTATATGTAAAGTTAAGAGAATTAACATTCAAAATATATCTTAAAAAATATTTAAACATATTTAAACATTGAGAACTGTTAGGTCATTTAATATTTACATGTTTGATCATTATTTCTTCAATAAATATCCAACCATTTTTTCAATAAAACGTCCGGTGGTCATTGGAACGTTTACCTTGCGCTTTAAAAGTGTTTCCATTAAATTGCTATCACGGAAGTACACGTCGATCCGCCGCCACGGGTTGCGTAACTTGCGAAGAAGAAGATGGGGTTTTTAAACTTAGCGCCCTTTTCTTGCGCCTTTTTCCGTCGTCGTTATAAGCGCGTTAATTTTCTGACATACAAAGCAAATTGAGACGATAATATCGAACCGTGTTTTCGGAATGTTGAAAATTCTCATAGAGGGTCAGCAACGAAAAAGACGCCGGGCGTGACATCGCGCAGAATGGATCGGTTCGACAACCGTATCGATCGTAATCGAAACAACCGGAAAGAAGGCCGAGGGGAGGCTGCGAGGTCTTCGGCTTGTGACGAGGCGTCGGACGGTCGGCGCTTGCAAAAAATCAACGTTAATCAGACACTTCGTATCGCCTGTACTCAGCTCCCGGTGAGCCGAGCGATCTAGCTCACAGCAGGTTCTTCGTGGCAAAAAATCGATGAATGAACTTACGCCGGAGAACGGATGCCTCGTGATCGGAGTCGACCGACGACGACGACGACGACGGCGAAGGCGCGGTTTTACGATTGCCCATCACGCGCATCTTCATCATTATTTGTTGAAAGCGCACGATATGATATAATGCGCGATACTTTTTCGCGTTCCGCTTTATCCTCGAATTAAATAGTTTTTTTTTTTTTTTGGCGTCAATATGTACTACGTCGCGTGTTTCAACTCCGTAAATCGTTTGCTCAAAAATTGTAATTTAATAGAAATGATAATTTTTTCTTTTTTTTTACATGTTCTCTTCTCTTGAAATAATAAACGAGACAATCGGACCTTTCGCGTCGAGATCGCGTTGATCTCTATCAAATAAATGATATTCCACGTCGAAACAGTAGTCCGATGCATATGCATGAAACATGATCCGCAATTATCGTTTCGCAATTAACTCGAGCCACCGCGAGTTAATCTCTTATACTCGCGACTGTCTTTTATTTTGTCCCTTTCATCGTACATATCCTCCGCGCGCGCGCGCGCGCAAGGGTAATATTAACACAATAATACAATTATTCTTCATTGCGGACCAACGCGGCAGCGATCGCCCGATCTATCGATCAATGACAACACCGTTGCAGCATACAAGCGCAAACGAATTGCGGCTAATCATCCGGCCAACACCGGCACGGCGGCTCCATCGAGATAAGGCGAGGCGATTCTACGTACTCCGATGCGCGCATCGCTCCTAGAGATTCGTCCGTAAGGATGGTTTTCATCGAGCACGTATTCCGCTGATGACGCACTTCCGGCCAAGTGAACCCTCGCGGTGGCCCCCGCGATAATTCCGGAGGATCGAGAAAGAGAGAGGAAACAAGAGAGAAAGAGAGAGAGAGAGAAGCGAGAGAGATCCATCCACCGTGACTCCGTGGCCCCGTGACGACCCCGAAGAGATGTTTGCTCTTGTTGCGGTGCTATGCGCCGTAGCGACCGGCGGCTGTATGGAAGTACAAGAAGAAAACAAGAAGAAGACGAGATGAAGGAGATGTGAAGGAGGAGGAAGAGGAGAGTAAATGCGAGGAGGATCAAGGAAGAGCAGCGAAAGGAGCAAGAAGTCGACGGCGGTGATGAGGTGGGGCACGGCACACACACACACACGCACACACGAAGAAGAGAGGAAGAGAGAGGAGTGAACGAGAGAAGGAGAGAAAGAAAAATAAAAAGAGAGAGAGAGAGAAGAGGTGGAGGACGGGTCTTGATCCAACGCCTAGCCTCCGAAGGAGCTCGCTCGGACGCCCGATGGTAGCGGTTCGCTCATCATTGTAATTACTTCGCGAGGATGTACCAGTATATTGGATCATTATCGACCGCTCCATATCTACCACCTAGTCCATAAGTATAGACTTTCCTCTTGGTGCCCGGGCGCTGATCTGCGCACCTCATCTCTTTCTCTCTTACGAAACGTACGATACGCAAGCGCACGTACACGAGAGTGCGTACGCGAGGACACGCATCAAGGGGAGGGAGGAAGGGAGAGAAGCGGGTCAGGGGACTGAAGGGAAGAAACGCGATCGGGGCACGTACCGCGGCTAACGACTCGATCGTACGGCTCTCTGATCAAACAACTACGGCAATCGGGGCAACTTTCTAAAGGGCCCCCGCCGACGGAGGCCCCGGCTCTCGCGAGAGCATCCGTTTTCGCGGAGGGCGATAACAGTGGCGTAAACGAGAGAGCAGAAATTCAACGATTGTTTTCAACGTACTCTTAGATTTATTTTTATTGCATTACACAAAAAAAAAAAAATTGTTAAAAATTTTGCGGCGTAAAAAAATACAGAATATAACACCGGGTGACACGACACTTCTGTAATTTAAATGTTTTTTGTGCGCTTTAAAAAAAAAAAACATTATTTCCTTCGCTTGTAGAATGCTCGTAAAGTCGATTGTGACAAATAAAGTTTATACAATATTGTGCTGAGGAGAATAAGACTGTTGTAATGGACTATTGTAATATGAGATGCGCGTCTCTACACGTTGCGCACCGGAAGCGTATTGTGCCGTCGTAGCCGATCGATTAAAGGATATAGTGCGGTAATTATCGTTACGTAATGATCTATGAGCTATAAAACGGAGCTATAACCACGTGCTTTTATTGAAAAAAAAAAGAAATTCTTTTATCTGATGTCATGCCCTAAGGTCTTCAACCCGAGTTCTCAAAGAGAGAGAGAGAGAGAGAGAAATCTTTTTTATTTTTCTTCGCATAACACAACCCGCTTTTGGTTCAAATTGCTCACTCCACACATCAGTTAACAATTTTTTATTTTTATTGCCTATTCTATAAATTCTAAAAATAAATTATTAGCAGATATTGAAATGACGTTTACATTTTCTCAGAAATTTTGTGACAGAAGAAAACGCGACAGAGAGAAAAAGAAATAATGCTATTCACAAAAAAAGAAACAAAAACGTATTTTTTTTATTTTTAAACATTAATCACGCGCGAGAAACGTAATGAGAATGATTAATTGCAGGATGCAATGTGTATTGTATGTCGGAAGCGTCCAATTATATGAGTATCTATTAGTGGATGTTGTTGCGCAATTATCATTACGCGATGATTTATCGCCTATAAATTAGATATGCAATAATATTTAATTAAACGCGTGCGCGTAGAAAATTACTTTATTTTCAACCGCGCACACAGCCTTACGGACAGGCTATCATCCCCTTCTAACATAATGAACAACCCGAGCCAAACACCTCTCGCATACTTCTCTGAAAATTATTCCACGTCATAGAATCGGCCCCCTCGGAATGCAGTTGAAATTTGATCGCACATGCGAGCTTGTCGGCATCATGCGACACGATCACGAAAAGAGGACTGGGAGCTTCCACTCGGGTGATAATCGCCGATACGATGGTCAATATATATATTTTCTCCCAGAGAGAAAACTCTTCGACCGTTCCTTCCTAAGTGCTTAACTTGACTTCTTTATGTTAAGCGCGTATTTCTCGCGCGATCGTCGAACGCGCCGAAGGAAACCATTTATAAATCTCGGCAAACGCCACGTGTACGCGTGAAAATTACGGCAAAATCAGAAAAAAAAAAAAAATCTTTTCTGCCATGAGACGAGACGTCGGACTTGCATTAAAATAAGAGCCTCGTACAGAGAAAATAAACGCGTCTAACAAGGCGTTGGTTGGTCCGAGAGATAGGTTGAGGTTGCGATTTGCACCGAGATACCGGTAAATCATTAAACAGGAGGTTACGATCTTACGAGATTCGCTAAGTACGAGAGCGATTTATCGCGGAGCATATCGTATATATTCGAAATGAGTGAATTCCGCTCCGTCGGAATAATAACGCGCGCGCACACATTTCCGTTCCGATCGATATGCCGATAAATTACTCCGAGAGGTTAAATACGAACGATAGCCCGTCCGAGTCAGTGTCGTATTGTCTATCTGGTATCTCGAAAAGAGCAAGCAGCAGCACTCCCGAGAACCTGCCGTCACGACCGTTAGACCGAATCGAGGATCAGAATCCTGCAGGCCCCGGCGTCGGAGACGAGACCGGGATCGATTCGGGACGCGCAACGGGAGCCCGCGGTGGAAGGAACGGGAGCGTATCGAAAGATGCAGGCTTCGATAATCCTTCAGGGTAGGTCGGTACATCGTGCTCACCCGAGTCTTGCCTATCGAGGTGAGACGCTCCGAACGGAAAAAGGAAAGGGGCATATCCTTCTCCTTCGCGCTTCTCTTTCACATTTCTCTCTCTTTCTCTCTCTCGCCATCTTTCTACATTCTCTCGTTCTTGCTCTTGCGGCCGGTCGACCTACGTGGAGAGATGCTCAGGTGTAAAACCGTTGATTGCCACGGCGCGGTATTTTCTCTTTGTACGGCGATGGTAGCGGTGGGCGTGCCGGGCACGACCGAAGGGAGACGGCCAAGGCCTCCTCATCGCGCGCTACCGCGATTATGTTTATTATACTTTGGCGCACGCGTGTGCGTACGTGCGCGTACTTACACGCGTCTCCTGCCGTTCACGCCGAGAGTTGCGACCAGCAATCGTTCGTCGCGGACGTGAGGACGCACAGCACCGTGCCGAGTTTCGTACTTCGAGGAGTGAATGGCGATGGCTACCGTCGATACGTGCTCTCTGCCCGATTCGACTTTATTCCTACTCACGTGTAACGAATACTATTTCTCTTTTTTTTTTTTAAACAGAACAGATAACCGCAGTCCGAGAATAAAACAATTGGATAATACAAGAGAACGTCAGAGAATGATAAAGAGAAATATTTTCGTTAATTTCTAAGTTAAATTAAAGGCTCGTATTGACCTCAAATTTAATTTGCATATCAGGTTTTAATATTTGATATTTTCGTTAATTATACAATACATCTTTTCTTTCTCTTTGTGATTTCACGAGAGATAGATCGTGACTCGCGGTAACGATGGTCTCACTCCCGTCATCGGCAATGACGATCGCGCGCGCGGCACATGACGCTCGAGCGACGCGCCGTCGTCGAGGATGAGACTGCGTTAGAATTCCAGCGAGGTGGAGCCTTGACATTTCGTGGCCTGGAATCGACCAGCATAATTGATCGGCCTCCGCGGCTTCCATTCGACGAACGACCGTTGCTATTCCATTCCGTCCGGTACGGTTGCAACGACGGAACGCGGTCGTGTCGAGACTTCATGAACTGGATTCCGGTCTTTCGCGGAACGAAAAAGAAGCGGGACCGATTAAATTCGATCCTTAGGAGAATTTCGAATCGCGCGGAGCCGATAGCGACGACGATAGGCGGCGGCAAATTAAAGCTATGTAAAGTCGTAGAATTTTAAGGAAAAAAAGAACGGAAAAAAATTGGGACATCGAAAAATTGTGCGACAGATAAAAAAAATATTTTGTAATATCGAAAAGTTGTAATTTTTTTTACTCGAATATAAAATCGAGAGAGAAGTGTGAACTATTTTTATACAATCATAAATGTTATTACATTTTAGCTAATGTAATTTTTAAATCTCTGTGACTGTAACTTTCAGATCTGACGCTTCGAGATTTCAGCGAGCGTCGACGTGAAGGGTAAAACTAGAAAAGTATCCGCGCAATTTGCATGCAAAATCGGCCGATGCCTATTATTACTTATGAGCGCTCCCGCAATACGTTTCGAACTAAACGGACGCACAAGCAAAGCACAAGCAAATACAAGCTCGGCAGCAGATACGACAAACAAATGCCACAAGTGCTGCAATTTTCCGTCGTTAACGAGCGGCAGTTTGCCTCAAAAACCCCGCTCGCGCACCAATAACGGTCGCGCTCGTTGTGTGTACGTAGGTACTAAAAAAAAATTTTATAGCGTCACGTGTGTTTATCGACGCGGAAATGGCAAAATATTGTTTAACGAAATAATGACTACAATTGCTTTGCTTTTACATTCGCCTCCTCCGGCTATTGCAGCCGCGAGCACAAGAGAGTGTCTCTCGCGAGAGAGGAAGCTCCGGTTAGATCTCTAGAAACTAATCATCGATCAGAAAGACTTATTACTACCGGATTGTTTGTAAACTATATTTCGCGCTGAGAACGTGTTTTCAAATCGCGCCAATCGTCGATAGATTACAAATAGTAAGCGGGATCTAATTGCCCATCCGTCATAGTCTGCATATTATTTAGAATGTCTTACATACGCACGAACTCGAGCGGTTTTTGTTGCGCGCCACTAAAAAACAGTTGTAGATACTTCGTTTATACGCGTAAGAACAAACAAAAAAATGCATACGTAGACATTTACGATGTCTCGCTAATGCAGTTGCAACCGTGTGCGAGCAGGAAATGCGCGCACGGACGCAATTTAAAGTAGTACAAGAAAATCTGTCGCGTCTTCTGCGTGACCGAAGACGATCGCGTGCAAGTCTGATATCGTATTTCTCCCTTCTCGTCTGTGTGTATGTGTGTGTCTCCTTCCTCGCCGGCTAATAAAACTCACCTAACACCGCGCGCTGCCGCTCACGAGGGGCGCGCAACCGGTAAAGGAAAAGTCACTCTCTCGTAGTTCGTGTCTCGGACTCGTCCAATTTACATAAACACGTACTCATTGATTGCCGGACCAGATTGTCCGGCGTTATTACTTCTACGACCGGTTAACTTCACCGCGGGACCGCGAATAATCGTTAAGCCCTAATCGCTGAGCCGCTACGCACCGACCTCGCCCGATAGATACGTCCGATATTATACGCGCGGCGGTGCGTACGCGGACTACCACGACCGCGGCTCCCACATAATCGCTCGGGGATCAGCGCGGGGACGATGATTCTAAACTTCCGACATTCGAGAAACGACGGTTATTACATTACCTCGCCTTGCGTCGCGGGGCCGCCGGTTTATCGCGGCGGATTATCGCGGAAGAAACAGCCGACGAATACGCCGTCGGGAGAATTATGCAGATTGCGCAAAGATATTTATTTAATACAATGCGCTCGGAAAAAGCAAAACACTCACCGAAATGATACGAAAACGAGCCTCCCCCGTCAGTGTAGCCGTTCTTCTCGGATCCTGAAAATAAGGAAAAAACTGACAGATCGCACACGAATAAAAGTTGTACGGTAAATGGACATTTCGCTTCATAATCGATTTTCTCTCGGAGTAAAAAAAAATAAAAAGAGAAAATATACATTGTTACACATATTTATACAACTATATGTGATTGAAAATTGTTGCATCTTAGTTTCCCCAAATTCAATTTTCTCTCTCATTTTCCACGCATTTTAACTGGTTCGGCTAATCGCTCCTCGGAGAGTTCTCTGTAAAAGGGGATGGAACGCGGATCGATCGATCGATCGATCGGGCGAATACCGCGAGTGCTAGATGGTAAGTCCGGAGCACCACCCACGAAGTGGCTACTTAGCATGCACGACCAGCCAGGAGGTACTTACCTACCTACCTATCTATCTGACAAGGTTAACTAATACAGCTTCCAACCGATCGCGCGCGGTCTCTTGATTAGAAATACGTCGATAAATCAGAGAAAGAACGCGACGCGCGGGAGGATTGTGCACGTCGGAGATAACAGAAGAGACGACGAAGAGAAGAGGAGGGAAGAAAAGAGAGAAAGAGAATACGAAAAAGCTAAATGCGGAAACATCGCATTTCTTGTAATTGTTCCGCAATTTGCGCTTTGAATTATTAATAACTTTTTACATTGCCTTGCGATGTAAAACGAACAAGTACCGAGGCACTTATTCGAATATAATCTCATTGCGACTGTAATCCTTCCGACAAGCAATGATCACGAATACACGCTTAATACTGTTTGTTCTGTTATGCGCGCACCCGCGATTCATGCGAGCGCAGTTCTATGCAGCAATAACGAGATAATTAAATGAATATAATCAGCGATAAACGCGGCGCTGCCCCTGGTCGCTTAATTGGACGTTACGCTCATCAAGGCACGTTGCTTCCGCCGCGGATGCTGCTGCGTCAATCCCTTTCTCGGGTCAAACGACTTCCGCAACGGGACAGCTTTTGCGTACATCGCGTTTCTTTGATTCTACGAACGCTATTAGAAAGCATATTTTATAGATGATTAACAGTTTCGGAAGTTTGTGCACAAGTCTTTATTCTTACGACAAAAATAACAAAAATTGCGTAAACTCGCGTTAATGTAGCGATTTTCTTACCTTTATATCGGTCTGATAGGAAACCGAAACTCCAATCGAGACTGAACATGTTCATCAAGGATGTGGTATCACACACTGACGTCTATACACTGATATCGATTCTGTTTTACTCGAAGCGAAATCAATATCAAATACAAAGTCTCAATAAGCAAATTCCTACTGTCTAATTTCTTGTTTATTCTTTTTCGTTAAAAATCAGACGCCAAGTTCGAAAAATTTATTGTCTACAATCTGTGCGCGTATTTATTTATGAATCTAAAACACATTGAAGATTTATAATCTTCAGCAACAACGCGTTCACCGCGAATAACGCGATTTCACCGCGAATCGCTACTGACGCGAGTCATTTCGCGCTTTTTCCGTCTTCCCTCATCACTGACACAGGACGAGCGCATAATCATCGCGCGCGGCCTGGAAAAGGCCGACGCGCGTCAGCGGGCGAGATTCCGCTCGTTCTTACGCGGCGGAGAGAGCATATACGCGAGAGGCCATAGATTACTGTTTTATGCCGCGATGAAACTATCTCTAGGCTAGGTGCGGCTTGGCACGTTCGCCTGCCTAGGCCGACGAAAAGGAAAAAGCCACCGCAGATTTCCCTCACGGCGGAACCGTACGGCTCCGAGCGGCAGCGCGCGCGCGCGGCGGTTTTAAACTTAAGGCCGCGGTTGCGTTCCTTTATCACTGATGGTTTTGCCACTTCGCCGCTAGAAAGGAACGCGGCCTCGTGCACTTATCCGCGAATAAAAAAAAAAAAAAAAAAAAAAAAAAAAGGAAGATTGAAAGGTCAAATATTTTAACTGCCTAAGAAAAAATAATTTTCTATATTTGCTTGTGTGCGATGCTCACATGTTACATCAAGATTCTTTGTTTTTATATTAAAAATAAAAAACTTAAGTTTACATGTGACGAAACACACCGACGCGCAATACGACCACGCGTTCTCCGAGAGCGAGAAATTCAGTTTGCGAAACACAAGTACTGTTAGATTCAATTGATCCATGAATTCCAACGCGAAAGAAACCACCTCGAACGAGTCCGCGTTTCTCCCGCGCATAGCTTCGCACGACCGTGAAATAATCGCGGGAAACGATCGCTCGCAATATATATGTAACAGATTTTCTTTTGTAATCGCGACACGTATTCGCGCACAGTATTTGCGATATCGGGAACGGAAAGGAATTGGGAACAAACGACATTGGCGATCGAGACGTTCTCAGTTCTCGCCCTTCGCCCTCTCGCCGTTTCTCGCATGTCTCGTTAATAAAAACTTTTTTTTTTTCGAGCCCGTCACGCACGCGATACACCCACTCGCGATGTTTCATTTAACTCGACATCCGAAAAGTAAGCAGCTCCACCACATCGGTTGAGTTGCGTTTGTGCATTACGCATGACGATCGTAAAGTCAAATATTCGCGTAACTCGCGCAAGACAACCCCGGTAATTTTCTGCGTATTAACCCGCGTGCGCGTTTACGCCCAGCAATTTCACACGAGACCCGTGATTTTTGCTGCAACTGCTGAACGGCTGTCGTAAATTTTTAATTTTATTTTTTACATCATAGTTTATAAAAAAAAAATAATAAATTTAAAAAACTATATATTTTAAATTTATGATTAATTTAAAAAATTATGTATTTATTTTTATTCTAAACTTGTAAGACCTCGTCGATTACGTATGCTCGAGTTTATTGCGAGCTATTACAATTAAAATCAATTTCAGGAAAATCGATTTCGACGTGTGAAATCAGGTCGAGAATTAAAATCGTCGCGACAGAAACACACGTATCGTAAGGAGTAAAAGACTAAAGAGGAACAAGCACGTGGCGTGGGAGTTCACAGGGATGGAGCGAAGGGAATAAACGAGCACGCGTTGTGGGCGGATCTCGAGGAGGTAGTGGAGGTTAAAGAGGCGGTGTTGGCAGGAGCCACCTCGATAAAATAAAACTACTATAAAGCATAACCGGATTCGAAAGTTTCCCGTCTTTTGTTAAAATGTCATATTGTTAAAAATGTCGCACTCTAGCCATTATCAGAATCATCGGCGGTTTTTTGCATACAGCGAGTGAAGCAACTGCTTCAGATTCTCGATCATTAAAAAAATGCCATAAGTGTAGCTTGTTTTAATACTCGTAAAATATTACAAAAAAAAATTGTACATATAGAAATTGCAATATTGCGCGTAAATAAAGCGAGACGCGATACTTTCTCTCGCGACACGCAAGGTTTCCAAAAATTATTAGCTTCAGACTACGAAAAGTCAATGTAATCTACAGTTGATTGCCGGTTATCGGGAATGTTCTTTTAAATTTCGCTGTCAAAGCTCTATCCTGCAATTAAATAAAATTACGTTCCTCGACATGATGATGATTCAGGAGGTGATGGAGTCGCACATTGAAACCTAATTTACATTTTCCTACGTATTGAGAGATTGTGGGGAGAACTGTAATTGGTTCGTGGAGGTAACGTGTAATTTCTACGCGAGAGTTTCACCTAACGAGACCTTTCAGGCGCTCCGTGGATATAAACGCAGGGTTAAGAAAACGTATCCGTGCGCGCGGAGCAGGAAATGAAGTACTTGGATAGGGCGCAACCTCTGTGCCACCTGCGGGATAATGACGTGTGTCGCGACAATTTTCCAGTTATTACGGTGTCCTACGACGTTTCCGGCGTAATAAACGGCAAACGCTATAACGAGACGAAGATCATAAATCACTCCGCGTTCCACTGTCATCTAGCAAAGAGTATCGCGAAAAACTACTTAAGTTTATTAAGTTAACCTTTTGCAATCCAACGCAATGATAAAATAATATATCATTTTCGCAAAAAGTCCATAAAATATTTAAAAAAAAAACCTGCACGTACATGAAATATAATTTTAGCGATTCAAATAGAACGCAATTCGAATTGTATAATCTTCCTGAGAGATATGCGAAGAAAAATAAAAATTCGACGAAAAAAATCGATTTATCTCGCTAATCGCTATACGGTCGCCCTTTCGAGACCGGATTTGCATAATGTTGACGCATCGACCGCGTCTGATTGCTCGTAATTAGCGACGCGTAGCCCGCGCCCACGCGCGGGTCACTGACGTACATACGGAGATCGCGACGAAGAAGGAGAGAACGATTCCCCGTTAACGAACTGTTGGTGTGTAAGGTCATCTACGGGCCGGCGCGTGACCCACGATACCTACGCGCGTAAACGCACCCACGCGCGAATAAGATGTATACGCAACCTTCCTCGCCGCGTAATCAAGGGAACGATTCACTCTCCTGGCCGTAATGCAAACCGAGGCTACCGGTGCGGATAGCGATCCTCTTCATTAACGGCGACATTTACAAATCCGCCGGCAATTGAAGACTCGCGGCTAAATATTACCGGCTATATATTCACTCATTGTTCATGTTCATTCAATTTATCGTCGAACACACAAATTATATATTAATTAAAAAATAAAGCACATATTCGAAAACTCCAGCGCAAATAGAGATTTTAAACAGATTTGTTATATCATCGACAAATTAATTCTTGTCGATGATACAACAAATCTATTGCGTATTTTTAAAAAATAGATTATTAAACGAGGCATCTGTTCGAACAGATGTTCGCGATTTCTCGGAAATGCCGTGTTAGCTCTTTCTCGCGTAATTATTGCAATTACTCGAGCGATACGAGCAATTAATTTTTATAAAGCGGAAGTTATTTCCTGATGTCACATGTAAAAGACACACACACATGTCCGCGTAACGATCAATGAATGGCCAATAACTAATCACGCGTTCGCGAGAATCGATACTAAACAACGCGCGACACTGACCCTGAGAGGGTCGTCGCTGACGATAACAAGCGACTGTCGTTTATAAACGCGACTGTACGAACACGTCGTCGATTCCGTAAGGTCGAGTGAAAGCTCAGACCTGACCTTTAATGTGTCTTGAATTATGACGAAAAGGTTGACGCGGAATCGGTGGAAGAGCGAGTAAGTGCCGCATGGACTAGAAGAAGAGCGCGGTCACGACGTATCGATCTCGAACGTCTTCATCGCATTCCGCGTCCCAGAACGAACGTCGCGGTTAATTTAATTCCCAACTCGGTTACGTGCAAGCGATAAAACGAGTTTATTGCCGGCACTCCGAATAATTTATCGTCATTGTCTCCGTCGGTCTTACGAACGTAATTGTGCAATAATAATTTTCAAAGAAAGGTGAGGGAAAAACACATTACGCTTACGCCGCTTATTGTGTAGTAATGACGATTTACGAGCGATCGCGCGTCCGAGGCGTCAAAAGAAACGTGTTCTCGTTAATAGCGGGCGCGAAATAACTCGGCCGACTGCGCGCGCGAGATAACGCGCGCTCGCCGCGCGCGACAATGCGCGTCATCGTCGCGACGACCCGTGACATTAACGATACAGTCGACAATTTACGATTTGAAGCTTACGGTACTGTCGGTCAAGACGTTAGAAGAATTAAAAAAAAAAAAAAAAAAAAACAGTCGCACTTAACGTGTTGATCTCTGAGAAAAATATTGCGCGCCGCGTTGATTAACTTTTTTAACATTCTACAAAAACTATCTGCGAAAAAAAATAACAGTAAGACGATTTGAAGAGAATCTACGCAATTTACGAAATAAACAAGAGACACGACGTTCGAAGTTATCACTGTTACCCAATATTTTTAATCGCGCGCCGATTCTCATTCAAGCTGACAGTTAAATCATCCAGAGAACTGATAGCTGCACTGCAATTATCGCGTTATTTCATTAACACCACATTTTCGACGTAACAAGATACACAACGTTTTGCAACACGTTTTCGCAGGACACTCCACAACAGACACACAAAAATATGTCAATTCACAAGCAGTCCACCGCGTCGAACGGAAAGAAATCGGGAGAAAGCTCAATGTCGAAATTGCGCATCGTGTGTGTGTGTGTTACTCGTGCCGTATTTTTCCGGATCGCGGACGCTTCTCGTTCCGCCGCGGAGAATCTCGCACTCGAGTCGGTCACGAAGTAGAGTCGGGGTTCTAAGTACGCTTGGTAGGGGACTGCACGGGGTCTCGGGAGAAGCTGGAAGGGGGATAAGGTCGAAGGTCAGGGCTATGCCGACCCGTGACCTCTGACCCTCCCGATCCCTCCGACCCAACCGACCCGCTCTCTCCTCCACGAACCGTTTCCTCCTCTTCGTTTCTCTTTCTCTTTCTCTTTTTCTCTTCCCCTCTTTTTCTTCACTCTCTTCTTTTCTTTATCTCGCCTCGTCTTTCTCTCTTTCGCCTTCTTTTTCCTCTTTCAAATGTCAGCCGACGCGGCAGCCGCACAATGCGAGTTATACACGTGCGCGAGACATACGTATGAGAACAGTGTAAAAGCCAACGCACTCGCGGAGAGCGATCAGGCAGAAATACAGACGTGCCTCTCCGCTTCGTCTCCTTCCGACTTCTTTTTCTTTTTTTGTTTTTTTTTTTTTACGCTTGACATGCGTTTCCTTTGTGCGAGACATTTTCGTGTGTCACCTTGTACGTAAAGGTTTCTACATAAATCTCAATGTTTAATTTGACTTTCATACGTCCGATAAATGAACGAGTAGAAAAAAACAGCCGGAGAGAAGTGTCTATCCGCGTGTGTATTATCTTAGAAACATAACAAATACACGTGTCAAACAACTTATTCGAAACATCGCGGAACTAATTAATCATATTTTCAACGCGTTTTTCTGTCATTTGTGATTTGCAACGACAGCGCGCGAGCAATTTCGCGATCTTTACATTCGTGTTCGATTCCGACGCGGTGTTTTCACGATGATAACTGCGTGATTTACTCGCTTTTGCATCCGTTGTTTGTGTGTGTGAAAAGTGAACGGCTTAAATATGGATGGACGACCTCCATCGTGAACCTTTGAACTACGACCCTCCGGCTTCGAGACCATCAGCGGTAGCGGCTCGTGCAGGCTGAAAAAACTTCGTGATACGCGCGTGAATGTGGCCAATTACAATCGAAGTGCCCATTATCTCATCAAGACTGTTTCGGCTTCGTCGGCGTGCGTTGCGCGCGTTGTGTGTGTTACAAGCGTTAAGATTGATTCATTATGTGGCTCTCCGCGGCCCGCGCGCGCGCTCCAAGATATACACTCGTTAAGACACTTCTTCGCCATTGCTTTTCCCGGGTTTCCGACCGCGACTCGGAATGCGGCGTCGATCCCGTAATTAGGGTGTTGCTTCATGGAAGTCGTGACGTTCGTATGTAATAAATAAAAAAAATAAAAACAAAAACAAAAAAAAGTTGAGAAATAGAAAATTGAAAGTACGTTGCTGGATTAACTTCGAAATTAACTCGCAGCGCGGAACGACCATGCGAGCGTATTTTTCTAATAGCCCGAAATAATTAATAAAAAAGCCGAATCGCCTTGGCCGTTGACCCGAACGACCCTAAAGCATCCAAAGCAATAGCCGACCGGCTACTTTGATCGGAAGGAAACTTTCGCGCTCTATACGCGCGCGTAATTGCGGCCAATTACCATGGAACTGCCCATTACATCATCCGCGATTTTTCCCGACTGCCTTTTAACCGCCGCATACGATCGCCAGCGTGTGCCTGACATTTTTACCGTTGCACGCAAGTATTGTTATTGCTTTACATCTATGTTATTACTTTACATTCCACGTGTGTTGAGCACTGATGAATGTCATGCTCGTATAAAAAAAAGGTTTTTCGCGTTAACTGCGCAAATTTCTCAATTCAACGGAGAATGTGTCTGCGTGTGCGTTTCTCGCATCCTATAATTTCGACAATTTATGTTTTATTGTAAAATACAATTTTTATTTCAAAAAGTGTAAAAGTATTTTGATCTCCCATCGGAGAATAAGATAAAGTTCGATCAATGTCGAGTAACTGTTCGACACAATAAAAAAAAAAGCACTTTAAATAAAGACAGTGGGGAGGACAGTAGCGTGAGTCAGTCTATAGCCAGACGCCATTACCCAAAAAAGACATTCCTTGTCTCCCCATAGAGTCTGGTTGTCTAATCTTTTCTCTCCCCTCTGCTTTTTCTACTAACTTATACTACTTAATAATATTATTTTATATCGCACACCATCGTAACTGCCGACACGCATCGAAATGAATCGGGTTCGAGCGCCGTAACTTTATTAAACGGACGCGCAGACGCGATAGCGATTAATACGGCCCTATAAATACTCCCGGTTGCCTATAAATCGCGAAGAAAATGAAAACGCGCAGACAGAGCGCAGAGGGATCTCTTCTGGAGAAATCACACGCACGGACTCACGCGGCGCGCACGATCGCGCTCACGGGGGCCGGTTATCTCGTGCCGATTCTCGAGTCACGAAAGCCGCAAGGATGAGCAAATCCTCAGATAAAAAGGAAGAGCTCGATCAGAAAACCTCGCGCGTTGCCTTGTTGGTTATTGCCGTATCATAATGCACTGTGATTGGAATTAATTAAACATCCGAGTTTAACCAATCTCTCCTCTCTCTCTCTCTCTCTATCTCTCTTCAAACATTTATAATTTTGTCTCAAACTATTTTCGAAAAACTACACCATCGAATGATATATTGTTAATTGTTACGAGAAATTAAACGCGCGTTTTACATACATAAACTCTCTCAATTTCGTTTAAACATTTCAATTCAGATGTGTATTTACGAATAATCCGTGAATACATGAGGCAATGCAGTTTTAACTGCAGAAACTGCTCTTAAAAAGAAAAAAAAACAATACGATTTACCTCGTTTAAGTGTTCCTTCCATGTTTATAAATTCATGTTTTTTTGGTTCGCGAACTACAAGCGGACTCTTTTTTTCATTTACACGACTCTTTATTTACGCGAGTCCGATCCCCGGAGTTTCGAGCGACGTTACTCGGCGTTAATCATACATATGCCGGGCTACCACACGTTAAAAGCGCCCGGACTTAGCGAATTGATGATTCCTAATTAAGGTCCGGCGGCACAATTAATGAGACGCACTCCGTTAATTGCGACGATCAATAAAGGAGGGAGGCGGGGGTGAGGAGGGACGGCACGGCGGTGTCGCTCGATAAATGTTTTCGTGCTACCGTACGTATGTACCGGCCGATCTCTCCGCGGGCCTGTTCCAAGTGTGTCCCCCCGGCGAAAGGGACAGAGCGAGGAGCGCGCCGCCGGAATTTCTCAATTCGATTTCCGTCCGGAGCGCTCATTAATTGCGGTCAGCTCCTTAAGAGGCGAAACGAAGGCACCGCCGCGATGCGCACTCGAGTCGCGCTTTCTTAATTGGATCGCGAGCGCGGTGCATATTCGTGCGCCGATGTTTTCTTTTTCTTTTTTTAATGCTCGGCATGTTTTGCAAACTCTCTTTCTTTCTTTCTCTTTCTCTCCCTCTCACCTTTCTGTTATAAAACGTAATGATCTCAGCGGATTCAGAGTCGTGGACTCACGTTTCGCGATAATAAGATTTTTCAAGCGCTTCCTTTACCACACCTGCACATATGCGGAGTTTTGCAAGTGCGATATTATATTATCAAGTGATTGCGATTTTTTTCATTCGGTTTCTCCGGAATATCGCCGGCCGGACACACACAGTACGTCCGCGAGATCAACGGGTGATGTTGAGCGTGTCCAGTTCACGAGACGAAACGCATCGGGAATTTAAAATTGTTTGCGAGAGGGAGAGAGAAAGGGTGTCCCCTGTCTGGGACTCCGCGACAGGTCGGTTTCTTTTTTGACGAGGAGGGATTCCGGCGAATCGAGACGAATAAATTCCGACCGTGACAAAAGGAGAACGCTCTTTTGCGACCCTAATAGTCTCGGCCCGGTCGCCGCGGCGAACGGACGGACGGACGGACAACACCAATTCCCCGCTTCTGGAAGCTGCGCGCCGAAATAACGACCGAGGATCCTCTGCTGCCTGCGCAATCGGGTTAGGACGCGTCGTTTGTCAGCATCCACGCACCCATCTCGTCCTGCCAGCGGCAGAAACCGGCGCGATCTTGTCTCTCTCGAAACCGTTTCGCGGTACCGGCCATGTAAATGAAAAAATGTAAATTGGCCCAATTGCCCTTACGGATCGCGTGGCCCTTTGGCTACGACGGGCTATATACCTTCTACATCCCCGAACATACCGAGAAAAAGGACACCGCGCGCAGACGCAACCTCCGGAATTCGGGTAGTTAATGGCACTTGTTATTCGACGCGGTTATAAGATGAAGACATGCATTACCGTTTAAAAGCGAACGGTGGGTAGTAGGTTGTTACTTTTTTTCGTTTGTACAGAGAATTCATTATTTGCGAATCTGTGCGCAAACTCGCGCTACACAGTTTTTGTGTGAAATCACGGTGGAATGTAAAATGACGAAGACGATGAGTTTATTGATCATTTGCATACTTCGGACAACATCTCGCGAAAGCAGGCGATGCAAAAACAACTCGCAGATAGGTCGAAGAAAATGTTTTTCGATTAAAATTGTAAATCGATTATACGCAGCACGGATGAAGATGGAAAGAGAGAGTAGCCGACGATGTAAATGAGCAATATAAATTGTTTCGATTGCCTTCGCCAATCGCGGCCGTTTCGTCCTGCGTATACAGGGAAAGGATCTGAAAAGAAGTACCGACACCGCCGCGTGGCGGGAGGGAAAGGACGAGAAAAAGAGGGAGACGCGGCCTTTCGCTAGACTGAAGAGACAATGCCATTGTTTTTAGACTTCAAAGGGATCTGGCCGCTCGTGAACCGGGCCTTTGCTCTCGCCGTCGCTCCTAAATTCTTCTACGTCAACCCGCGGTCCCCGTAAACCGCGAGAGTCCTGTGTGCACGCGGACTCTTCCTCTTATTCTCCTCTCGATTCGGTCGCGTCCGCGTGTACATACGTGCTCTCTCTCTCTCTTTTACGCTCTTCTGCATTATGTACGAACGCGCGGCTCGAGGGGACGTTCGTTAACCTTTCTGAGAGAGAAAGAGAAGAGTCTTTCGCCTTCTTGCGATTCCGTGTCCTTCGGACAGGATGTTAATCGGAGCCGCTTAATTGATCGTTTCGAAGAGAACCGAACATAATTCTATTTACTGAGAAAGTACTTCCCGCCGAGAAAGGCATCGATCTACCGCAATGCGATTCCCGCAGAAGAAGTTTCAACATGCTCTCCAAAAAAAAAAAAAAAACGATCGACGACTTTACTCGATCGCTTCTTTTCGCGAGCCAAACGCACTTATGACACACTTTCATCGTTCGCACGCAATACTCGGAGGAGAGCGATGCAGTTGAGAGAGGAAAGGGCTGAGCCTCGGCGAGGTGCATCCGCAGAAGCCGGCGGGTAAAAAAAACTGCCTCGCCGGCGCGGCCTTCGTTCCAATAAGCTATACCATATGCTCTCTCAAGAGAGAGCAACGGCGGGGCGTGGAAGAGCGTAGCAGATCGGCACGGCAAACGGAAGACATGCGAGTTTCAAAGAGAGAGAGAGAAGGAGAGGAAAAGGGATATGCACGCACATAGACCGCGAGCGATGCGTACGCTTTTCTCTCTCTCTCGCGCGCGCGCGTATGTAAATGCGTATTGTCTTACGTCGATAAAAAGACCTCCGCCGCGCCGACCGCATTACTGGAGCCCCGCAGTATATTAGCCCTTTGATTTATGTCGGATCGCCATATAAGACCTACAATGTCTTTCTGCGAGGCGGTCGGAGGCGCGCGCCGCTTCTTTCTAGAGAGAAAGAGGAGCGGCGTGAAGACGCCGACATTTTCCAGTGTTTAAAGAGAAATTATCTTCAGTGCTCCAGAGAAAAAGAGAGAGAGAGATATTGGATTTTTTCTTTTCTATTTTAGTGGAGCGACAATAATGCGATGATTAAGCTTTGTATAATCGGGATAATCTTTTTATAGAAATGCCCATTGTCAATACAACACTCATCTTCGCGGAATATTTATAAACATCTAACAATGAGATCAAAACAAAGTGTCAGAAATAAAAACACGCGATTAATAAATTAATTTCTCTTCAACCGCGCGCGAGAACAAAAACTGCCGCGGCGTGTCTACAAACACGAGACACAAGAGAAGTCCCCGATATCGTCGCGTTACAATAAGACAGTATCACATGAACGAGCGGCGTCGCCACAGAGGGCGGTCCGAACAATGGGCCTGAATATCCCGAAGAAGGTCCCCGGCAACGGCGCGTTACGTGTAACAAGGACCGCCCGCCCTCCCTCCGTCTCTCTGTCGCGGCGAGGAGACGCGCGCGGAGAGAAGCGTGGACGCGGGGCGTGGATGGAGGAGCAATGCACGCCATATATCAACATCCGTACCGATAACGAGGTCCCCAGGAGGCTACCGGTCGTTGGTGGACGACGACGTCGACGACCGGAGGCTTGTCTGGCGTTGCCGCCGCCGCCGCCGCCGCCGCTACCTCAGGTCGCCATACGAAACCTCCGAGTTACCGGGGGGATTCGCTTTCAAGGGATCCCCGCTGAGGACTCGAGCGATGAAAAAGCGGCAGACGCGTCCCCACGAAACGCCAGAAACACGTCGCGCAATAATTTACGACGTTTACCCGCGAGATTCGTCGGACACGGCTGCGCTCCGCTATCTCTCACCATCATTGATTCCACGACGTGGTGGGTTTTAGTTACATTTTTCGTGCTTTCTCAAAGACAGAGAGATTTATCGCTCTCTTTCTCTTCCCGAATTATACAATATATGTATATATTCTCTCAAGTATTGCGTAACTGCTTCTTTTATTAAAAGAGCAAAGAGTGAACAATTCGCGAACGTAAACAGCTGATCGAGCGAAACAAAGAAAATTCAATTTTCAGGAGCGGCGGCGAGATCGCTCGGAGTCAATCATCAACGTGATCTCGACGTAAGACTCGCGCAGGTGAGCGAAGAAGAAGAGGGAGGTACGAGAAAGAACCGAGGGTGAAAAGAGAGGTTCGGAACGAGGAGGGGACGAAGGACAAAGCGAGAGACAGGAATCACCTCGGCGTGGCAACGGCAGCCACCCATTCGCGTCGATTCCTCGCGCGGCGCAGCCGGGCAAAAAGCCGGTGGTGTTGGTTTAACCGGCTCGCGGGTTATGATGAGAAATGTAATTTAAATTATCCACGCTTTTTGCCCGCGACTGCGCTTTTTTTCTGACGTAACAATCGCCGGCGAGACGAAGGGCATCGCGCGACGTCTCAAGTCCGAGGCGTCCTGTGTGCGCGCGCGCGAGCGCGAGGGAACTAAAACGGACAGGACTAAAAGAAGCCGTAGCACACACACCCGACGAAACCCGTCGAGAGAAAGTAAATGCGCGCGAGGGGTACGGCGCGCACGGTAGCGCGAGCGAGCGAGAGCGAGCGCGCGCTCTCCGTGAATGAAACTGTACCTGCCGCATAACTACGATAATGCGCACGCTTACGCAACGCGTAACGCGATTTCCTGTCGGCGAATGAACCACGTATATATACGCTGCCGCGCGAACCGGGGGTTCCATCAGGTGATCAATGACGTTCCAGCTACATCCGCCATTTCACAAATCTCATATCCTGCGCGATTTAATGACGTAAGGCTGCATTACCTAATGCAGCAAGCGTATCCCTTCGGTCTAGATGAAAAGAAGATAATCATCGCATCATCTGGAAACTCTCTTCATGTCTGAATTGTTTCTCTCGCGGAACTATTACGTGAAATTACAAGAGTTAATTTTTTTTTACGTTATTTTTTGAGAGTAAAAAAATCTCATCCCTGATCTCTGGCGCTTCTCGCCATTGTTAAAGCAAAATTTAAACCAACAAACAACAATATCGCGCTCCGTGATCAGATTTATATCCGACGAACGTTTGTGTGTTTCGAGATAGCGCGTTGCGAGCGCGGCCTGGAACACAATTATTTTTAATGACTTTTACGGAGATAAAAGTGGCAAAGTGGCTGGCGATCGCGAATATTAACTCGACCTGCATTTTAAATGGAATAAAGCAAGGCCAGACTTCTTGCTTCGCGCTCATGATGCACGATTCTCTTTTCACGCAGCAGGCAGATAAATTTTTCAAAGCGGAAAACGCGTATACGCGCCGCGTGCGCGCTCGCCGGGCATGTAACGTAGCGCGCCGCGTTTACTGACCGGTCGCGCTACTCGCGCGCCGGCCAGATAATGGGACTTAATGCAACGTGGAAAAGCTCGTGAATGAGTTGCGTGACACGTAGGAGGTTTGCAAGGCCCCCATGCGAAGATCCGCGTGACTCCGCGCGCGCCTTAGTAACATAGGGTACCCCTAGACTTCCTGTCCGGCGCGCTCACATGTCCGACTCCCAACCATTATAGCATCATCCACTACCGCTCGCCGTTGTGGGAGAGTAAGCATCGCTCACACGTCACGTTATGTGACCAGTCGAGTGAAGGTGGAGACTCCTCTTCGTCGTTCCTCGTCTTCGTCTTCGTCTCTGCTTTTTCTCTCGTCTGCCTCCTCTTCCGCTCAAATCTCCTCCTCCTCCTCCTCCTCTTCATTCAGCTTTGCGTTTCGCCATTCACAAGACGAGCCGGTAACTCGCGTACACGTTGGCCGCGATTTTCTTGCCAGACGGATAACACGACGCTCGTCTTTTTTTTTTCGAGAATTGCGCGCGGGAAATAAATTGCGCAAGGTGAATTTGTTGTCCGTTGTTGACTGGTCGTCACGCAGTCCTCGCTTTCGGATGCGTTCTCGGGGAGACTCGTGTGAATCGAGACACACCGACGCTGACATTCACCGACGTGCGCAATGTGCGCACCGGACACTCCGAAAAGGAACTACATGTTATTTCGCATCTATTATTCGCTCGGGTTCTCAAATCGAGACAAATATCTCGTCCGGTTCTCTCTCTCTTTCGCGAACTGAATTACACAAACAAATTATGTCTCTCGACAAGTCTCTCGCGTGTTTCGAGACTTCTCGTAAATCATAACTAAACTAATGCGACAAAAATCGATGTATGATAAAGATATCAAGAGGATTGAGAGAAAGAGAAAAGGAGGGAGATTTGTTAGAATCTTAAATCATATTCCAATTGTGTCGCGCGCGTGACGAGCGCGTAGCTGTACACACGTGCGAGACTTATTACATTTACGATACACACTCGTCATAATTACGTCCACGAGGTTGACACGCGGCGCCACAAATTTTATTTTACGATATTACCGACTGGCGTCGCCAGAACGACCACAATGGCAATCGCGTGCGCTTTATACGAGCGATTCGACTTAGATTTATTGCACAAACCGCCGCGCGTATTCTTTACATCTCTGCTTTTCCGCATATCGACCGAGCGTCTTGTGTATGTGATCCGCAGCTTGAATATACGATAAAAGCTTTGTGACGATAAAAAAAAAACCTGCCGTTGATATAACGGACATAAATATTTCCCGCGAGAAACTATGCCGTTTCCTTTCGTCCGCGCGTATCAGCGAGCGAAGTGTATTACACCGGTGTCGTGCACAATACATATTGCCATTGGATTTATTACAAGAAACAGGTCTCGCGGATCAGCGAGGGCCTTCGGAACGCAATAAAAGACACGAGTAAAATGTGTATATATATTCGCGGAAATAATAAATCTACTTCGGTACGTTGACGTCATGGATTTCTTGTCGAGCCGAAAAAGAATGATTGATATACGTTCCGAAATATTTCCTCCTCCTACTTGACGAGCGTGAACCGAAAGAATTCGTTTCCTTTTCTCTCTTTCTCTTTCTCTCTGCCTTCGCGAAGAAAGAACAGCCGTTCTTGTTTTCTCAACTTCTTAATGTAACGCCATTACACAACACAACGCCATTAATAAGACAATAACCCGCAAATTTAGATGCAAAAACGACGGAGGGCCCACGCGAACGAGAGTTAACGGACGGTATAAATGCGTGCAACATGGCCGCGGCCGGATCGTTATTCTCAATCAGGCGCGTTTCTCGCACGCGTAGCGGTTCGCTCGAGGTTTCGAGCAGTCACGTACGTACATACACGGAGAGGATTCGACCTGAATGCCTGATATCGGCGTTTATTTGTCGATCTGGCCGGTCACGTCATCGCCGGTCGTTTACCCCCGCTCGCCGCATCGCGTTAATTGCGACGCGGCAGTCCGTTAATTGCTACAGGCTAGGTACAAGTACGCGCTTAATAACTTCGTATATCTCGCACGCTCTACAGGATTATGTAAATTTGACGGCGGAGCGCCGTTGTAGATTACGAAGAATAATAAAATTGTTTGTCTTGCAAAGTAATTTTAATATTTACTCAGCCGTTCGCAAACGCAATTCAGCGCGTTCAAGATGGTAGAAGCCTAGTTGGCGGATACAGCAGAAAGATCGGAGATCTTTCAACGAGATCGGGAGAACCTAATGGGAATTTATTGAAACGATTCAACTTTGTTCGCCTCTATTGCGTCCCACGAGTGCATGTATGTAACTAACGATCGAGTCGACGAGAAACACTGAAACGAGCCGCTTTTGTGTCTCGCGCGAGAGGAAGAATGATCAGACATGGACAACTATCGATAACGACGTTATACACAAACACACACGCACACATGTATGCAAAACATTAAAAATTAAATTAGAAATTTATCATATTTTTAATACGCCATGCAATATTAATTAAATCCGAATATACAAAAAAAAAAAAAAAAAAAAAAATACGAAGTTAACCGTAGCGACAAGTGCAAATGAATGCGGCAAGTAAACAGACACACCGTTCTAAATCACTTTATACCAGTAGCTCGTATTTCCGTGCTCGTATCTTAATTACATGCAAGGTAACTCCACCGTAGAGAGAATTTCGTACGGAATATGAAGCGGAGAGGTGTGTAAAGATAGAGGCAACCGGTGTGTGTGCAGTAGCAAAGAGAGGAATCGGCGTGTTGTTCACCGGCTCCCGGTGAATACGCGACACGCATGCGAGGCATTGCGTGGTGCGTTATGCGTTCCGACGCGCCGTAGAAGGCAGCCGGTTTCTGTCGATCGTCGAGTAACGAAGTGCACTAATGCCGCGAGACCGTTTATTGTGGGAGCGGCTGAGTTACTACGGTCAGCGGCGATATCTCTCTTTACCTCTCTTTTTTCTTTTTCCTTCCGAACGATCACCCGGGCTTGTTAACGATAGAAATCGAGAGATCGACACAATGCCATTATTTAGCTGCCATATACGTCGGGGCCATTAGCGGCGAGTCAACCCCGCGCGAGTACATCGCCGGCTAATGATTTCATTTCTGTCAGTCGACATCCCGCCCGGAGACGTTTCATCCATTTTGATCGCACGAACGCGGACTCTCACGCGTGCGCGGCATCGATAAGTATCGAAATTCTCTGGTTCACGCGGGAAGAAAGGTGTAATTAAATCACGTGGTTTATACATTGATGTTGTCGTTGCGAAACGATTCTGATACAATGCGACAATTAAAAAGCTAATTGCTGGGATTTCCCTCATCGTTCGCGCTGATATTGTCTGAACCAACAGAAGCGCCGATAAATTGCATTTCAATTAACAAAAAAACAAAAAAACAAAAAAAACAAAAAGAAAACCGTCTTAATGCGCGTTAATTAAGTTGCATCTTGATATTATCGGATCATCTGATACCGTTAGTATAAATGTACCGCGTATTGAAACTACTATATACATTGTGAAAGCTAGTTAAGAACTTAATTTCAGATGTAGCTTCCAGTCAATCCCGAGAATCCGAGCAGAAAATCGGTCGTGTGCATGTCCAAAGAGAGAGAGAGAGAGAGAGAGAGAGAGAGAGAGAGAGAGAGAGAGAGAGAGAGAGAGCTGCATCCTCCCGGCCGAGATTCGCAGGAGTATGCCACGGCCGTCGTTAACCAGGATTCGGTCGGAGATATCGCGCGTTTATCGCGCGCGGCTATGAAAGTCGACCCGCGGGGCCGGAAACGGGCGCTTACAACGCGGCGTTCGCCGGATAAGACCCCGGCGCTGCGTCCTGACCTTTAATTAGTTACCGCGAGACTGTCGGCAGGAATTAACGGCTTCCTCTCTTTCTCGTGGTCTGCTAAATAAATAAAAGAAAACGGTTGCGAGAAGAAACCGAGGTTTTTCTGCTCGGCGACGAACGGGAAAAAGAGACGAAATACGAGAAAGAAAAAGTGACGGAGCGAGAAGAAACGAAAGAAGGAGACAGAAACGAGGAGGAGAAGGAAGAGGGCAAACATAATCGAGCCTCAGCCCCCGTTGATTATATGCGAACGCCACGCTCGGCGGCTCAAGCACATCGCGAGAGATTCGCGTGGAAATTCAAGCGCGCCTTCGCGCGATCTCTCGGCTCTCCTTCCTTCCTTTCGCGGTAATTAATTGGCCGGCTTCTCTAGTCTCGTTGATGCACTCGACCGAATTTCAACTCAACCGCAAGCCAAAACTTCCATCTCCGACCGATATCAGCCGACATTGATTTTTATCGCGTACATTAAGAAGAAACAATCGAGCGCCGTAACAGGCAGCAGCATCTCTTTCACGCGCGCGCGGTGACCGTGTTAAACCCATTAAGTTTTAATTTAACGGACATTTTTCACGTGCAAGCGAAAAATTTGACGTAATCAACACGACTTATAACGCGTACGATCAGATAAGTGAGAATGCTCTCTCTCTCTCTCTCTTCTCGTTTTACCGTTAAATTAAAATCAAATGTAGGATATGCCACTTTTAATGATTCGACATTCCTGCTGATGATGCTCACAATATAAATGTTTTATATAAAATATATAACCATCTTTTTGAGTCGAGTACTAGACTTTGTGGGTACTAATTACTCCCATCTACGCTTTAATATTTATAGAAACGTCGAGTATATTTGTACATTTCCCTGTTGCGCCGTAATTAGCTTCAATTTTACTGTGGCTCGTGACTTCGGCACTTCTTTCCCTCTCCTCTCGCCCCTCTCGGTTAGCTTTGCAGATTGCAAAGGGTCGAAAGAGAATGCGGCGCGGTCAGCTTCCGTGACGACGAGGAAGGCTGCGCGTCTTAATAACGCACGCCGACATTTTCTTACCTTCTGGACTTAGACCTGGCCTATTGCTAACCGTCACGCTGGCGATCCTAATTAAATCGCCGCCAATTAAGATCGACCTTAATGCACGCTTTCGCGAGATACATCGCGGCTATACTACTACGAGCTTATTTTTCACGCGATATCGTCACATCAGCGAGTTCCGATTTTCGCTTCCGTGCGCAGAATCGGGAATCTAATCTCCGGTCGGCAACAACGATAATATAATAGCGACGAAAATTCACATTTAAGCAGCGTGAACATTCCCGTTACCTCAAAAATGCAACACATACGAATTACTAATAAACATAATGGATAAATTTGTTTGTTACAACAACTTTTGGTTGCGAAAGCTATTATATAAAATAATTTGTTGTATATTCTCAACGTGTTTAATCAGAAAATAGCAAATGAAATGAAAACAAATGCAGAAGCAAAAACGACGTGCATAAAAACGAACGGTACATGTTTCCTGACCGCATGACAAATGCTCACATTTACGTAAATAATACGATTTAAATTGCGAGCGTACGCGATAGATTATAACGCGGACGCGCACGGAGACCGAGCGGGAACAACGATCTCGCGTTAATCAGATTAATTAGAGTGTAATAAATCACCTTTCACGGCCGCAGCGCGTCGTCTCGCGAAAACAGAGGAGAGGATCGATTTGGTGTGCGCGCTGTCCAATTATCGCGAAACCGGAAACGCAGTCGTCGACACGGCGGGAGTGACAAGAAGAGAGGGATTGTGCAAAGCGCCGTTGTTACTTCTGGGTTCGCTCGTTCGACCTTCCTTCCTCTCGCGAGCGCAAACCGCCTTCCTCCTCCGCCTTTCCTACGTATCCCTCTCGCGAACGAAAGGCACCCACCCGCGCACGCTATTCATTCCCCGCGCGTATATGTACGCGAAAGCGCGCGGGGAATGAATAGCGTGCGTTCACGGTAAGGCGATCTTCGTAATGGTGGCACACGCCGTTACCACTACGCGGAAAGGCGGCTGCGCGCGCGCCCGCCCGGCTCTACTTACGATAATTAACATGATTGCCATTACAGTAGGGTAAGGTACGTGCGGCCGGCGTGCGTCGTAATGGGCAGCCGACGATCACCGTTGCGAAACCTCACCGGTGGAAACGCCTCCTCCGAGACGGATGTTCTCCGGAGGATACACCGGAGAATACGCCGGAGGTCGCGCGCGCTTCCGGAAGGAAGTTTCGAAAGGGGAAGAAAAAGGGCGACACGGTTCGGCTACGTATAAATCTCAGCGCGCGCTTACAATGTTACACGCGACCGACGAGCGAACGCGTTTGCGCATTCTTCAGTTTTCGCTATTTTAGAATCTCGCTACGATTTTGATTTCTTTTTACTTGAAAAAAAAAAAAAAAATTCTGGATCGAGATTATATTGAGAAACTATCACTGTATGCAAATTTACATGAACGTTTGATCGAGTACGACTCTTGTAAACCGGAGGAACTTCACTTTGTTCCATTTTCCCCCCGAGTCACTACGCCTTATCCTCGGCCGGAGCGCGCGGTATATTATGAGCGAGTGTGGCCGATAGCGGTTATCCGTCCCTGAAAGGTATAGGTGTATCGGGCAACTTACGGGCGAGAGAGCTCGGCAGACACGAGCCATTACCGTGGTGGGCGAAGAAGGTAGCGAGTACGGACGGTAATGGTCATTACGAGCACGCTCCGCTGATTGTGCACCGCCACGGGACGGAGAGGGCATCATCGGCGACCCGGAGACCCGGCTCTTACACACCGGCCGCGGTGCTATACACAAGGCGGCGGTGGCGGAATATTCTTTTATTAAAGCTACGCGCAGCGCCCACGAGCGGACTCGTTCGTTAGCTAATTTAATGCCGGCCACTGAACGCCGCCGATGCCGCCGTTAAGGGGCTCCCCTATATCACTTTAACACATGGGGTCCGGATGCGGGTAGGTCACACGTACGATGAACCTCGACCTTTGCGATCTACACAAGTCTTATGTGACACGAATAAAATAATATTCCGCGAGAAGAAATAGAGTGCGGAAGAAAAAATAGCCGAAGCACGTGGATATGTCAATAAAAAACATATTTTGCGGCTGTGACATTGATGTCACATTAGATAAAGTTGCGACTGATTAAAAAAACGATGTATATTTTTTTACACATCATACATTGTAAAAAATGTCATATTAATTTCGATTTTAATTAATCTCTTATCCAATAATTTGCAAAATCTCTGTACACCGTATATGCATCGTATATTGTGAAAACAAGATTTCCGGAGAGTCTCATTGGGAGACGATAGATTTTCGGGTCACGAAGAAACGGTTTGGAACGCGCTAGAGAGACACGCTCAGAGTTACCGTGACAGTGCACGCCCATATTTCTTCGTGTAATCGTTACGGTTCGACCCGTTAAACGATTATAAACCACGGTAACGTTCGTTAGCGAATTTAATGCCAGCCCGTACGGTCGCCGCCACGGTCCTATATCACTTTAACGCACTGCCATGAAGTTCAGGGTTGCGACCAAGTACGATGAACCCATCTGACCGTATCACGATATCGGGAGCTATATATAGTCGGCTCGGTTTAGGTTTCGCGTACACTTTATGGAATTCGTTATCTCTATAACTTCAACAAACATTACACTTGACTGTTGTAACAAGAAAAAAAACAACAATTATTTGTACAAAAATAACATGTCGATATTTTGAATTAAATAATTATTTTATTAATTAACAAAAAAAGTATTTATAAAAAAAAGATTTTGTCAAACCTCTGTGATACATTCAAGTTATAATTCACGTGGCTATACGGCAAACTCCGTTCAAGTCACTCTTTCTAAACTCGGCGCAAGCGCGGCGTACTGTAAAATGTAGAGACTAACGCGCGCGAGTTCAGTGGCGCATTCGTGACCGCCCGTCATGCAGCTGCGAGAGAGCGCGAACGTGCGCGGCTGTGGTGTCGGTCGCTAGTTCAATACAGCAAGAGTCGAGAAAGAAAGAAAGAAAGAAAGAAAGAAAGAAAAAAAGAGAAACTCACACCCGTGAGCGGGCTCGTTTTCGCGCGCAAAAGCTCTCGTGCAAAATGCATCCGCACGATTCTCGCGTGGCTTGGAAGATCAGAGAGGAGAGAGCGTTCGCCATATAAGACCCCCGTTGCGTCCGGCGGACACACAGGTGGCGGCGGTGTGGCACGTTCTAACCAGATCTAAGCGGGGAACCGGAGAGCGGAGTTGCGAGGAAGAGGGCGAGCGAGCGAGCCTCCGTAATTACGGGCCCAATATGCAACCTGGGACCCGGGTGCATCGCGGCGGCAGTATGCATGCCGCTTAAAGCCGCGGCTGATCGCGAGATAGGCGTATTATGGATACCAGTTTCGCGTACAACCTCCTCGCAGCGCGCTCCTATCTCGCTCCTATACCCTCGTCCGTTCGCGCACGTACATTCCAAATGATTAATATGCTCCCAGACCCTCGCAACACCTGATCTGTCTCGCGGACTAAAATTACGCGCTCTTACCTCGATACGGGAGCTCTATGAAGCCGCGGTCAGAACGACACCCGGAAGATCGCGGATATCGATCGACCTTCGATCGATTAAACCGACGAAGAGGTTGGCGTAAATTTAGCAATGCGACGTTAAAAAATTTCAGTTCTAATTAGAGTTCTCAACATCTTCGCGAATACCGAGTTCTTTTCTAAGCTGCAACGAACTCTCTTCAAAATAAAGACCGCGGCGAGAGTGCAAGAGAGTTTAGAAAGTCAAAATCTGAATATAAACGCACGCTGCGTGTCTTATATACACATGTCGGCGAATAATAAATTCAGACTTTTACAATAGTTTTCAGGATTTTTTTTTTTCTGCTACACTGATATATAACGATTGATCGTGTTGTTACCCACAACATTTGTTATCGCGCGCGTTATTTATTGTCGAACACCTGAACACCCGCAACGATAAATTACGCTTGCGCGCACGTGTGCACGCGCGCGTACTTTCAATGTACGCGGCCGCATCCGGAGGCAAAGTATCTTATCGGGGTGTTATCATTAAGAAAGCGAAGCGATCACGCGGCAAAGGAGGAGAGGGAGCGATTACGATAATCCTGACGGAAGGCTGGCGACGAGAAAGAGAGAAGCGTTTATCTCCCGCGGCAGAGAGCGAGGTTCGGATAATAAAACACTCTCTTTTCTCTCTCTCTCTTTCTCTCGCGAAATCCACGAGGAGACGAATTAATGGTTCTCGGTCCACCCTGGTAGGCAGCCACTGGCGATACGCCCACGCATCCGCCGCCGGTCACATTGTAAAACGGGTCGGAGATGTCGGAAGATACGCTTTCGCTTCGTAATTAATTATCCGCTTCGACGTTACGATTGCCACACGGTACGTCGACCTGGCAAAGTACGTAACGCGCCGGCTCGCGAATGAAATGTGATTTCGATATATACATATGTATGTATTTTCAAAAAAAAAAAAAAAAAAAAAAAAAAATCGGAGACATGTGAACGATCGGTTGAATGAATATTCGCGGGAGCGATCTCGCAATGAAATATCTCGCGCGAACTCTCGCAAACCGTTCACGAACGTCACCCAGACGGTTATTCAGTCGGCGTATCATCCGTGCATTGGCTGCAGCCGCGCGAGATGCGCGCTTTGGCACGGCGGCGCGGCGCATCGGTATGCACAACGCGGCGCATATAATACATATATATGCGAGCCCGAGAGCTTGTGGCAAAGAAAATCGAAAGTAAGCCGACGGCAAGGAGGCGGCGGCTCCGTTGCGGCCTGTGAACGCATCCGAACGTTACTGTATGCAAAGCAGCCATTTACAGGTAAGTATCCCACGGATGCGCGCCTATGCGCTACGTTTTTACCTGTCCCCGGCGATGCCGGCCTCGTATACGCTCAAGGGTAAACGGTGGCGAGTTGAAAGAAGCGAGAGAAAGAGAGGGGGGGAAGAGGAGGATGAGAGTTTTATTGACCACCGTTTTATCGCGTGGTTTCGCGATTTCCTCTCACGGGGAATCGGCGGAGCTTGAACGCGAGAATGAATGGGATATCGAGACGCAACGTGTGTGCGCGCAGGGAGAAATACATACAAAACTATATGCGCCGTTCGCGCGGCGCTATGAATGAAGACTCCGTCGAATCGACGTTCTCTCTTACGCGAGAGAATGCTCGGAGGAAGATGCGGTGTTACGTCATTCTCGCAAACGTCGAAAAACGTTCGAGAAGACTCATTCTTGTGATTCAACCGATTATCGAGCTTTATTACGCAACTGTAAAAATACGCCGCGTTTGATTCATTCGCTGAGACGAGCCGCGTGCTGCTGCTGCTGCTAATTCAACCGCGCGCATTCACCGACAAAGACCCGCGCGCGCACACATACACGCAACACAACCGAGCGCGGCTCGAAACGCGCGCACGTGCGTCTTTTGCATCGTGTGTGCGTGCGATTGGAACGAAGGTAGCGCGCGCGCGCGGAGCACGAGGAGAGTCCAGATTGTGAGATTTCATTCTCTGAAACCTGCAATTTGCGAAATTGACGGGGGCAATTTGTTTACCGGTAATTGCGATACAATCGAGCGGGAACTCGTTATAAACGGCTAGAATCGGCGCGGCGTTACACACTCGGAAGGACCCCGATATCGCTGCCGTTGCGATTTCCTCTTCGAATTTGCCACGCGCGTAAGTTTCGTGCGTCGAAGGCAGGTGCGAAGGCGCGAAGATAATATACTCGATATTTCGCCTGCGATACAAGCGTTATTTGCGCCGCGAAATCACACGTCTTTCGTAACGGATTTGTAAATCAATTGCAATTTAGATGTGTTTATTATATCTCCTGTTTTCTTGTTGTCTTTCTTTTCCGTAAAGACAGTTGTTTCGAAGACCGATCGAGCTCTCACGAAGTCACGCGAATTAACGTCACGTATTTCTCTCTCCTCTTCACAAAAAAACAAAAAAAAAATTATCTTCGTGGAAACATCTACCTCGGGATTTGTTCCTCCGGACGTCGCGCGCGGTGGCCCGAGCATAGTTAGCAGGAATATACCGGTTTGTGCATACTTCGCGGAGAGTGATCAAACGTCACCCGAGCCCCGATCGGAGAAGAGTTCCTGCTTCGTGTATAGCAAGCGGCGAAGAGGAGCGGAGCAAAAGAATGCCGGCCGGAGAGCGAGCGATCGTTCCGTTGGCGAGGTCATCGTCAAAGTCATCGATCAACCTCAGACCGAGGTCGCTCCGCGCGACCCGGCAGCAGCTGTTCGGGCGGCGCGGTCAGTCATCGATCTACGAATACCGTCGTAGATCACCGCGATTGATATGCCCGCTCGCTACGCATACGCGTCTGCATACAGGGTGCCCGAAAATTAAGGTGTCATCGCGCACAAATTCTTATTCCGTTGTTCGCCCTGTCACATGATTCGATTTGCGAAAACCGCCGAGAGTTATTTTACTTACATCTCGGAATAAATAATTTTTTTTCAGATGTCGGACGTGTTTTCAAAGTGAAAATGATTGTTCTATATTGTGTCTGTTTAAAGTTATTTCGTATATTAAAATTACGCGTGTTGTCGAATGGAGACACGCGAGAAAAATGAATTTTTTTACACTCTTTATTATATGGACAGGTAGAAAGAAGCACGTACGTCGAAAATCACGCGGTTATTATTTATGCGCTCGTAATCTGTCATAACTGTGGACCTTCCTTATGCAACTTGACGATATCGTTACGGTCTAACGGAAACGCCTACCAGTTCTTTCTTTTTCTTTCTTTAGCGACGACAGTTATCAGCCCCCGAATCGCCTCGAGAAAAATAACCTGACGCTCTTTCCCTCTCTCTGTTTCTTTCTCTCCAGCTAATATTATCTTCGTATTCATTCAAATTAATTGTTTATTACTTTAATTAACATCTTACTTGACATTATTCAATTGTCGTATATAAAAACGCGACGAGAAAAATAAATGTAATTCTTCATCGCGGAAAAAAATCACAAACTTGAAATTTCTACTTAAACATTATCGCAATAATTAGTAAATCAATGTCGCGTGAATTCCAACCGGTGATCGTTTTCTCGAAAAACACATTATTTAGTCGAATAAAACTTTGTCCGAGCAATTCGTCGAGCCGTGAGATCGAGGGTCTTTGCTCTCGTAAAACTCGCGATCGTCGTTCCGCGTCGACGTACTTGTGAAATTTCAGCGCGAGATCTTTTATAATCCTTGTGCGCACGCCGAATTGTACGAGAGGCTAATAAACGCATCTCACGCCGCCATACTGCACCTTTACAACACCTGAAGGGGCTGTAAACGCATAAAAAAAAAAAAAGCACGCGGGAGAAATGCGAGTCTCTCCGTTCATCGCTCGCCTAAAAATCGTCGCGACGATCGTTTTACTGAATCGTAAAGATCCCGCCGGAACACGAAGTTGGACGGAATAAAGCGATAGCATTCGGCCACATCGCGCGTGTGCAGAGAGAATTCTCTTCTTTTTTTCTTTCGTTTTATAACCTCATATCGCGAATCAAATACAGCAAATTTCAATCACAATCTATCATCAGAGACACTCTATTAAAATTCAAACGTTGCCAACAATCGATCTCTCTTACTGAATAAATTTCACTTGCAACTGACAGACAACGTCGACTATCACTGTTTGTCATTCCCACGCGCGTCATTCACCGCAGACCCGCATTCTTCCGAGCGAAGAAAGCGTCGCGCAAGAAGAAGGCGCAGCGCATCGTTCCCCGATTTGATCCGCGGAATCACGCAGAAGAACCACCGGCCGTTGCGGTGCGCGACTTGTACCTCGGCTTCACACTCGAAGCGACGGGAAAAACGGCGATGCTCATAAATAACGGAAGTGGCCGAGTAGAAATTCCGATCGACCGGCAATGCGCGGTAGGCCGCTGTTTTCCGCCGCGATCGCGCGCACACAAGGATTTCCTCTTATCGATCCTGCGAGAGAGAATTCGACGAGTGGCGTCGAAACGCCGCGAATTCCCGCCGCGGGTTCTGTCTCGCCCTCTCGACCTTTGACTTTGCCCGCGCGGTCGCGGACCACCCGACGGGAGCAGAGGCACTCAGTCTCCTTCAAGTGTAAGCAAGCTCACGCTTCCAGGATTACGGGAATTCCCGGACTCCCAGTCGGCGCATCGCGATTACAGCTCGCGATGAGGCGATAAAAGTAATTCCTAATCGTCGATCCCCGCTGTAGATAAAACCGCCGCCGCGTTCGTGATTTAAATACCTGAAGCACCTGCGGCCTTTTTCGGACGCTCGCTACCGCCGAGTTCGCCGGTGCCGCCATGACGCGGTTATAAATTTTCCCGGGATAAATGAAATTGCACCTTAATGGCCGACGAGCATCGGGGTGGCGAATTTACGCGGAAGTGCGCGCGCGAGAATTCTCTCGCGTTTCTCCCGCGCTCGTCATTTGTCAACACGCATTTCGGCTAACAGTACATACCGGATTTCCATATCCGCGTATCGATAGTGCAATCGCGTCGGAAAAGAAGTCGTTAAATTGAATTACCGTCTCGCTACAATATAATTGACGACATTAAGGATCACGAGGTTTCGCATGCAAGAAAAGTCGAATAGTGAGCTCGACAAGATTCCGCTATAGATTTCCGCTATACACGGGAGTCACGTTCGTTCGTCACCGGAGATGTAGGTCCGCCGGCTTTTTGCACAGCTCGAGTTCCATATACAAGAGAAACTGGTAACACGTAATGCATTCGGACGTAAAAGGGTTAACCACTTTAACGTCGATCTTTTTGTCGAGTTATTGCGAGGCATGCTTCGAGAAACGTTCGGCATCGGTTAACACGAAACGAACGCACTACAACATCGCACACATCGTTAACGCGCGAAGTTTTATATTCGAGGATGCTACACTCGTCGCTCGAATCGGAGACGTCGCCGTGCGGCTCTCGCGTTTAATTCTCCGCAGCGCGAATTGGTTATTCAATTTTCCCAACGTAATTGCTTCTATCCATGCGCTCATCACCCCCCTCGGTCGTTGTCGTTGGCAATACGCGATCACGCGAACCGATACGACTTGCGCGAACGGGATTGCACAAAACACGACGCGGCGTCATTACTCACGCCGATTAATACGGACGCGCGAGGCCCGGAATACGCGCTGACGCGCGGCCTCATCGATCTCTAACGAAGGCGCCCGAGAATCCATTGTTTCCGTAATGAATCGCGTCGGTGAGCCCACGCCGCATCATACGTCATACGCACGGACTCCTCTCTTTCTTTCTTTCTCTATATATATATAACATAATCGCCGTCGAATCGTTGCGCGCGGCATTAATAACATTGAGCACGGGCCGATTGTCTGTTCGGCTGTCGGGAAGAGAGCCCGGCTAATTTATTATTTCTTCATGTACAACGCCGGAGATTCGTAATCGCAGCGAGCGCCCACGAGAGGAGCAACAACGCCTATCATTAATGTCGATTTCTTTTACGACCTTCGGTCCGCTGCCTTCCTTGATCACATTTCTTCAACCCGGGTGTTCCTTGACCGATGTGCGTGTGTGTGCGCGCGCGCGTGACGCAATACCGCAAGTATAAACTATCCGCTTTGATAGGTTTGACGCGCAAAGACGGCACGTTACAAAACTAGCGCGAGAGGGAAGCGACCGCGCGCAAGAGATTCGCCTTGTCATCAAATTATTCCGTAAACTGCTGAGCCATAAAATACGCCACGCTATACTATATCCCGCATCCACCGCTCAATTAACGCGCGCTCAATCTTCACGTCACTCAAAAAGGATTAATTGGAGCGTAATAAACGTTCTGGCTTTATAAAGAACTTGAGCGCGTTTGCTCTATAACCCCGCGCAGATATCCTCATTTAACCAACTTTCCCCTAATGCGCGCGCGCGCGCACGCACACACACACACGTTCCACGTGATATAATCCTGAGCTTGGGATTTGTGACACTTCGCGGTTTACCGTGTGTGTTTTCACGCTCGCCACTTTCGTGCGCAACCTGTCTCGGCCAACTTTCGCTCTGACATTGACAGATGGGATTAAATATCCGTTCGTAAATAACTAAGCGGGTCGTTAATGCAACGAGGCAAATCGATCCTATTTCGCGCGAAGAACGCGAATGCGCGAGATCGCTTCTCGTGTGTGTGTGTGTGTGTGTGAGCAAACGACGCCGACGTCAGAACCCGCCATTAACGAGCGGGCATTGTACGTGCACGCGCGCCGTCCGCATATTTCAACGCGCGCGGCGTGTGTTAAAGACGCGTGCATTAACTCGCGCCGCGGTATTTAATACGCACATGTACGGTAGCGCGACGTCGAACGCGAAACGATTTAAGCATTCCGCTGCCGACGCAGCGAGAAACCCAAGACGATGGCAAGAGACGAGAAAGGAGGGGGACAGAAAAGAAGAAAAAAAAAAGGCCCACCGACAACGGTGTACGACACAGAGAACGCGTGCTGGAAATTACTGCGGCCACCGTCGATGACTAATGAGAAATTCACGCGACCGCTAATGCACCGTATCGTTATCACCTACCGCCAGAATTACAGGAGTCTATCCGGGCGCGATTTACCGGCCAGACGGCACGATCCGTGACTCGGAAAACAGCAAAGCAACGGAACGAGCATTTGTTGCTCGGAACGCGGGACACACTACTATGTGTCTCTTTGAAGTGCCGGAAGAAATGCGAGAACGTCGACTATGCGTGCATTACTTTTTTTTTTTTGTGTGTTTTGCGCGCTGCAACAGAACTTTTTTAAACTTGGCACAGTTTTTAACACAGAGAAAATTCCAGTCTTATGTAGCTCTGTTTGCAATAACAGTATACCGAGAGTAAAGTTTTGTTGTCAAATAGAATATAATTTTTTTGAAACTTTTGCTTTTGATGGAGAAGGAATTGTTTATTTTCTTCCAGCAAAAGTATTTAATTTTAAAGTAAATATTACGCGTTGAGAGTAACATGATTTTATATCTATACACATTTTCCATGTTTAAATACTGCTTTCATAAAAAATATACACTATCATTTATTAATTGAAGCATATTGTTTTTTTAAACTAAAAAATTCAAGTTTGTTTAACTAAAAAATCTTAATAAACATTTTATAAAATCTGAATATAAGTATAAATTAAAATGTAAAACTAATTGGTTAAAAATTATATATTCTCAAGCATGTAATAAATGTTTGAATTAAGAAAATAGTTTTGAATACGATTTAAATATGTTATTAGCGCCAATTAAATAGTTTTCTTGAGTAAAGTAAAAGTTTTTAAATTCAAGATAGTTGTTCCCCTCAGTGTAATTTCCAATTATATACTTTTTGCAGCGAGATACAGCATGTAAATTAGTTCAATTTTGCCTAACGAGAATTAACGGTGAAATTAACACGAGAAAACTGCGGCAGTAAGCTATGGAAGTAACGACGTGATGGCGTGCATATAAGAAGTCAGGATAAAGATTCGATAAAATATAATTCTGGAATGCATCGCGCGAACAGTACACATGGTGTAAGTAAGAAAGTGCCGCGAGGGCTCGATTATCCGCGATAGAGTGGAGAATAATTTAGCGGAGGTCGCTTCGTATTTATTTGACAAGAGGATGATTTGAAATTCATTTCGATTAAAATCGCTTAGCGGTAACCGCACACAGAGCGCTGTCGTAACTTTACTCACGTACCAGAGTTCTTATCTCTCCGCACCTGATAGCATTAATTACTCGCAATATGTAGTTCGTACTTCGAAGACGTACATTATACACACAGCATCGCAGCTGTGAAATAGCCGCGGCAAATAAATGTTTTTCCTCCGTATTATCTCAACGTACAAAATTGTTAGAAATGTTATCAACGTCGAAGATCGACGGTGCAAATGTTGCCGATGATTTGTAATAACGTTCGAGATTGCGTTCGCGAGGTAAATCAGGTTGCAATAATTAGAAAAGAATGCCGGGGCCTGACAGCGGCGAGGACAAACGAGAGGAACAATGCGAACTACCGCAAAGGCGGACCCGAACGAAAGCGCGCCCCGTAAGAAACCGAGTCGCCAACGGCCGCCACGGAATCTCAAAGGAAACGATCGCATGCTGATTTCGCGTAGCGAGAAGGGGAAGCGGGAAAAGAATCCACGGTGCGGGCTACCGATCACGAATTAATTAAAGCCGTGTAAGCAATATGCGCGCTACACAGTTCCGCGTGCTCACACACAGGGGAGATAGGGATTTGAATTGTTCGCGATCACGCGCGCTCTCCCGCATGCAACCGCATGCGATATATATCGCGATTATCCGCGGCACTTCCTTTCCCCGCCGTTCTGCCCCCGCAGAAAATATTGTACACTGAAAGGAACAGAATTCTTCAACAGTCGTCCGTTGACGACACGCTTCGCCGACCCGCAGATATTTTGCCCGCCCGAACAATCGTGCAATTAAAAAACATTCACACCAATTGATTTCTCTCTCTCTCGCGAGACTTACATCGTTATCTCATATTAAAAAAAAAAACTCGATAGAAAACAATTGTGTTTATCGGACGGATCAAAATATAAAAACTACGATTTGTCGCAACAAAATATTCAAAGTAGAATAGTAACACGCAGGCGAAACCGTCTCCCTGATAGAGATGTGTTCGAGAAAACCTAGTCACTGATCAGAAACTAATCAGTTTTTCTAATTTAGTTTTTACTTGACAACAACTGTTTAATAACTGAATAAAACAAACTCCTGTTGAGACAAAACTTTTTTAATTGAACTTGATAAATATAAACTGGTCAGTAAATGATAGTAAGTTTAGTCTAGCAAACCTTGGAAAATATTCTGCTTAAAAAATATTGTACAAAAAAAAAAAAAAAATACACGTCGTCGTTCGAACTTACCAATTTCTAGCCAGTAAAACCGGCCAGTTACTGGTTTCTAGCAGGAGTGCTGTTTAGCGCGCGCCTTCTACTTTACTACACATTCGGAATGCGTCTCTCTCTTGTATGCGTCTCGAGCGGTGCTGTAATCCTCGGCGGTATATCGAGGGAGTCAATCTCGATCCGATGTGGGACAGAAAACCACTCGTATCATTTCTAGCGAGAGAGACGTGCCACTCCCGACGGGCTTAAGAGGGTCAAATTCTTGACTTGTATCTCGAAGCGCGACGCGGCGGCGGGGAAGACACTTTATAATCGAGGTAAGCCGACGCGGCCGTGCTCTTTGACACGGAACGGACAGGAGAACGAGAGGAGAAGAGGGTTATATATACACGGTGTCATTTTCAGAGCAGGTACCACAGCTGACGAGCGCCGCGTCGCGCTCGCTCGCTCGCTCGCTCGCTCGAACTTTCCTTTCCGGATCCGACCTTGAATAAAAGCGGCCGGCCGCCCTCTTTACACGCTTTGCTGGCCCGTGTTAAGTGCACTCGCGCACGAGTCGATCGCACGAGATATGTAGAAAAGCGGATATACGGCATTATCTGGAATACATCGCGGCAGGTCAGCGCATTTCACGAAAGCCACAAGTTACTCTCCGTTGATAAGACGAGACTTCGTCCGACCAGATTAAATCGCGATTTACAGTTTCGCCTAAAGAACAGCAGAATCGTGCGCTACCACCAAAGAGTAGCTGCGCAATTCTCTACTGAAGTTTCGAAATAATAGAAATGCTATTTCGGTAAAATTGTCGATAAGACTTTTCTTGCATTTTCTTATTATTACGACACAGTCGTTTTGTTAAAATTACGATTTTTTAACAACGTGCGCGAGATGTATCGGTATCGGTTCCCCCGAGAATGCACGCCTCTTTACAAGCATGTCGCGGATGAAATTCAACGTCATAAAGCTGGTTAGAGAGCGTGGCTCATAAATATTTGGATGATAAAGACCCGATAGCGCGACCTCGAGGTTGCGTGCGCGGACAGAGCGCGATACATCGCCACGTCTGCTCGCTCGCTCGCTCGCGCGTGCAACTGCAACCGAGCGAGCCAACGGTTGCACACACCCAGTCCCGATCTCGAATTAATCTGTGGAGAGGTTAGCTGCCGGCGCACCGGTAACTTGACCGAAGCGAGGAGGATGAGAGGAGGCGGACAAAAAAGAGAAAAGGGACGATATGTGGATCGAGCAAGAGAGAGAGAGAAAGAGAGAGAGAGAAATTAAGATAGAGAGAAAGAAGAAAGGAGAAGGACAGTAAGAGCTGGTCCAACGGCGTGGAATTCTTACACGCATCCTGTCTGCGGTTGACGAAAACTCGCCCAGACACGAAGCTTCCCAGAAGCTCGTTTTCGTCACGTAACGAGGACGACTCTCGGCTTTTTGCGAGGGGTCCTCTACGCGTTTCGGGGACTCCAATAACGCGAAACCGCATTATTATCTGCCGATCGTTAATGCGGCCCCGCAGTGTAATTCTCTCGCGAGAAAACGAAATAAATCATCTCAAACGCACCGAATGAGTTTCGTCGAAAAATTCTGGTACAGCGAAAATTTAACGATCGCGCGAAATCAACTCGTGGAAACCAACCGCGCTCGATATGGTAACGGTTTCAAAACGTAAAACGTCGACATGCAATAATGGCGACCTCGTGTGTCGTTTGGAATTTCCAATTTACGTACTGTACACCTTTATTGCGTGGCGTAAGCAGTTTTGCGCAATTCTCGCAGTTCACTCGCGTTTATAAAGACGCTACAGAATGTCACGAGATGTGGTCATCGCGTGCCCCAGGACGATATAATCGTCGTCCTGATATTTACAGCGACACACGGCTCGCAGCGAAATGTCAATTCGGCGCTCGTCGAAACGCGAACGTCACGAAAGTCGAAACCGCGGACGAAGACATTCATTCAGCGTGTATAGCGTGTTGCAGGCACACAGCTACCGGAATTGCCTTCGGGGCAGTCTGGTTTAACTGTCAGAGTCCCTTCTCCAACCAATGAGAACTATCACATTTTGCAAGCAAATTTCGTATTATTACGATATCGCGAAAATGATTGATCATTTATTTTTTTTTTTTACTAATATTTTGACTTGAAAATTAAAAACGTAGAACACACATGCTACGCTAAAAAATATTATTTAAATAAATTAAAACTGAAAAATATATTTTAAAACTCTTTTGAAACGGATTGTAATTATATAAACGGGACTAGATATTTTCCTTTTCTCCTCGCTGTAATCGAGCAGCGAGGAAGGCTTAGGAACGTGTTTGAGCGAGAAGCGCAGACGAAGAGGTGGATTTCGTATAGACGAAGATGGTGAACGGCAGCTTCGCGTGTTGCTACGTATAGCTACTTCAGGAAGCTGAAAGGTAGCCGCGTACTTGTCGAGCTCGAGTTGCCGCTGCATGTTTGCTTTTTATCACATTAAAAATCACCGTGGTCGTGTGTTTTCGATTTTAAGTGCGAATAAACCGAAACCTTTCCTTGAAAAACAAAGAAAAGAGCAAATAACATAAAGAACGAAAGTGAAGTAAATCACCGGCAGCTGCGCGCAGTGAAATATCGAGGCAATCATTGGCAATTGCATGTTCGCATGTTTAATTCAGCAACACCTAAATTCGTGCTTCATACACGAGGCAACAAAAAAAAAAAAAATAAATAAACACTTTGCAAGGATTAAAACGAGTGAAAAGAAATATTCACGAAGGTTCGAAGAACCAGAAGAGAAAACGGGAGTCAAAGAAAAGAAGCTAAAAGAAATTGAAGAAGCAAGAATTCTCCATCTTGTCGATTTCATCTAAATTTAACCGGACGACTCTTCCCCGCTGATGAAGGTTACCTTCGGTCTGATGCACCTAATTTTCGCGAGCTTCATACAAATGTCGAATCAAGAAAAAAATCGCCGAAGAATTTATATACCGAAAAAAAAAAGAGAAGCGCTTCGCGCGCGTTTTTCTCTCTTTGCTTTCAGTCGCTTCTTCGACAAACATTCCTATCTTTCTCCGGCTTACCATCAGTTTCTATTATATTCGCGAGATAAGTTTAGCGTCCGGTGAAAAGCGCGCTCGACAGGCTTGTCGTTTCGTTTAAAATTCCGGAACGGATAATTTCCCTAAATGAAAATTTACAAGATGCCACGTGCGCTTCGAAGCATTTGATTCAATTTATAAAAGCAAGCGTGTTCTTTTCTCACAAATTTTAAACGCGACACTCGTACGCGAAACTTATTCCAATTATCTTGCGCGGAAAGTGAAGAGAACCGAACTTGTAACGACGAAGATTGGTTGCAGGCAATTTTCGGATCCGTCCGACGTCTCTACTTATAGTTGATGATGCGAACTCGCGCACACGATTGGCAACATTGTGTTTGTTTTAACGGTTGACACGCGAACTTTGTCAATGACTAGACGGCCAATCTGGAAGACTTCGAAGAAGCCACCAATGAGCGACAAATGGCACGACACAGATTTCTGGAAGCGTATTATTGTGAAAACGTAATTGGCGAATTTGGAAAAAAACTGCGGCTGCAGTGTGGACAAAAATCAACCACGAAAAGTCACTTGTAAGGACTGCGCGCGTTTTTGGAGCGAGGAGAAAGACATCTTAGAAACGGATCTCCTTCTCCACGAGATCTCTTAACGCGAAATGCATTAGTGTACATTCGTCTCATGCCGACATTAGCAAAGATAAAAAAAAAAAAATAAATAAAATAAAATAAAGAAAGGATATTATTGAAGTCAAATTAAAATCCTTCGTCAAACTGCCGTTAGACGCCGCAGTTCGCCGCGAGATATTCGCGTGAAACAATGTGCGGGTTTCGAAAGTAGCCGCAAGATCGTCGAGAGAACGCAAAGCCTCAACACCGGCACATAAATTCTGTCTAACTACTAGTGGCGTGAGTGTGGTCTGAATAATAGCTAGGCGGTGACGGTGTATGTTACATATGTATATAATGGTCATCACGATACCGCACAATTGTTTTTTTCTTTAAACAAGTCTCCTTACAGAGAGAAATGGCATAGTACAAACGTAATTAAATAACTTCGAAAATTTATGTCTCTCGTACGAGAAATAATTTTCCTAGTCGAAAGTAAAGCGGTTGAGTTTGTCGTGACGCGAACCGACACATACGCGAAAAAAAAAAGACAAATTAAATCAGAGATAGCGACGCGGACGGAAAAGAGATCGCGCGCGCGCGCGCGACGCGACATGATTTATATTTCATAAGACTGAGTAAATTAGAAAACGAGCCCGACGCGGAAGCAATCTCAATTATAGCGAGACGAAAGATAGATGAGAGTCATCGGGACAGAGTATCCTTTTCGTTTCCGATCGACTCTTGCAGCGAGACCTTGAAAGGGGAGCGCGTCGTTCGATTTTTCTTTTCTCGCGGTGAGATATACCACCGAAGGCAAGGCTGCGCTACACAAGCGTTATATGACGTATCTCCAATCGGTAATTATTGCTGATTAACGACTTGCTGAGCCTGTTATCTCGAACTGTCCAGCAGGGACCACAGATAGTTTCGCGATTGCCTTCGATTTCGGTCCGTCGAGCTCGTCTCGATCTGGTTCGACGTATCTTAACGAGCCCCAAAAGACTAGCACGTCAAGCTACAAAGTTGAAGCGTTTGAAATTTGTTTTCGCGTGTTTATTTTTGCTTCGTGTGTTCCCTGCGAGTATTATTCATTCGTTTGCCGTCTCTCGTGAGCCAATTTGTACACGTAACGAGAAACGATTCGACGACGAGTTTCTTGTGCTTTTTTATATCTGTTGCTCCACGTTACGTCGCTTAAAGTCCGCTAATAAAGAAGAAAATTTATATTAAAGTTACGATAATCGCGAAAAATCAACTCATGATCACGAAACGAGATCAAACCGCGGCGTAGTGACCGGGCGATCACATCTGAAGCACCTTGCTCGACTCCTCTCTTTCTCTCTCTCTCTCTCTTTAGTCTCTTCTATTTGTCTTCTTCGTCCTCGCGCGGTGAAGGGCCCCGCCCGGAGTTCTCCTACCGCGGTCACTCTCTTCAGTTCGTTTTCTTTTTTCTTTTTCTCTCTTCTTCTCTCTCTCTCGTCATCTCCCTCTCCCTCTTCCTTACTTTCCTCCCTCCGCTTCTCGGCCGCATTTCTCGGTGGCTTCCTCTTTTTGCCTTCGCTCGGTTGTGGTCCTCCTCTCTCGCCTCGTCACTCTCTTCTTCATCGTCGAGAGAGCCCCAACGACTACCACGGGTCGACGTGATTACTTATGGCAACTTCAAGGGGAAGAATATAACCTTCTCCTCCGGATGTCCCCGCGTTTCTTCCCTCCCGCTTGATAGAGAGAGATTAGCGCCGTTATATAAAGCGGCCACAAGTTTGTCGGGACTGATCGATCATCAGTCGAGGTCGTCGTCGTCGTCGTCGTCGACGACGACGACGATCTTGCTCTTCGAGTTCCTCTCTCGCATTTACGACGGGGATTACTGTCAACCGCTGATCCGGTCGCTGATACGCGCTCACTGTAATTATTCCCCGATGTTTCTTGTTACTCTGATAATAAATCGCCCCGCGGCGCGTTTTCGGTCCTCGTGTATTTATTGATAATGTGCCGGGAATAAGCAATTGGATATACATTGTGGAAGATTTTCAAGCTGGCCGTGTGCTGGCACACTCGACTCGGATATAATGTACACATGGAAAGTAGACGCCGCGACTTAATGGACCGAGTGAGAGGCGGCCGCGCAGAGATTTTTCCTACGCGCGCGTCTCTCCTCTCGACGAGGAGTTGTAATGAGCTTGTCGTTATGCCTAAGCGTTCCTCGGCGCGCGTAATTAGTTAATCGCTTGTCTAGTTCGCTCGATACAGTTACTTGCCCCTTATCGTTTGCTAATCTCTATTCCGGCAAGAGCCTCATTAAACGACACACACACTTTGGACTGATGAAATTATTATCAATCCCATTCATTTTAACATCTTATTCGCATCTCGCGTCGGAGAATTGTGAAATTATTTAAATTGCACGAATTATATATTCGTGCGTTATTTTTACACATCGCGTGTGCGCCATCGGATTTTACACCGTATATAAAGTCGATAGCCGTGTCTCTTTTTGCAAAACGGGACACGGGATCGCAATTTAACCGGCGCCTAGTGGCACGTCGCGCGGCAAACGCTACATAGCAGGTTGAATTTCAGTAATAGCTACCGTTTTCTTGCACTACGCGAACAAGTCCGCCTCTCTCGACGGAGAATCGACGGAAAGCATTCCAGGCATTACCCCCTGGAACACGCGCCACGTGGAGCGTGTCGCTCGATCGCGAGGTCCGAACAAAAAAGTTAAATGCAACCGCCGCGCGCTCGACGAGCGCCCGATTCGAATGCTGATCTCTGTAATCAGCGATTCTTAGCATCCGCTCGAGAGGCGCAATCGAATCAAAACTCGATGAGCAACATCGTAATTATCTCTTGCTATCAGCGCGCGAGATTACGATAAGTTAGGTTCTTATCTGCGTCCGGTAAGAGTGCCACGATTGCAGAGAGAAAGCAAGTCGGATTAAATACTTCAAACATATTTCTGCAATAATAAAGAATTAAATTTTCTACTTTTTCGACAAATGCAACTTATCAAAATTAATTAGTGATTTTTTTTTTGTTTACTTAATTGAAAAATACACGATCAACAATATGTAAATTTAAATACAAAGTTTTGTTTCTTTTTTTTTTCAATTTTTTTTTTTTTTTAATTCGTAAACACTTTGCTTTTCGCTCAAACTGTTCTTTCTTCTTTAAAATTCTTACATCAGCGATTTTTCGACGCGGTCATCTGCGATAAATCTCCTTTGGAATTAACATCACTTTAACGGTGCCACAAAGAAAGAGACAAAAAGAAAACGAAACGTGTGCAAATAAAATAATCATAATTTTTACAAAATTGCATCGCGTCTTATCCCGTCGGTGGACACATGGCACACGGAATGATGTAAAAACTGTTGTCGATGGCCACCGACGTGGGGCTTCGCTAGAAACTATTATACCGGAAGCTTGGTACGCGACACGAAGAGTACTGGCTCCTTCGTACCGTTTTGCCCGTGTCGTGTATGCGCGCTCACGCTTGTACCAGGAACACCGTGAAGATCACTAAAGCGTCGCCGGTAATGTTCCGAAGACGAGTGGGACCTTTTTCGATGTCACCTGCCAGGCTTCCTATAACGGCAATAGCGCGGCGACGTATAACGACCGACATGCTACTGGGTTCGAACCGTGAAGGAGAGTTCGCGCGTGTCAAAAGCGACAAAACGACGAAATGAATATGCGGTATTCGGCGCGGTAATGTATAGGTAAATCCACAGGTGTGTCGGACGAATATATTTAACGGTCGAAATAGCCGAGCCGGGGTCAAAGAAAGTCCGAGACATTCAAGGCGAGATACAAGCGCTTGGGCGGTTGTAAATAGATAGCTGAATAAAAAACTGACAAAATTACAAGTCTACTGAAAAAAATAAAAAAATAAAAAAATAGAAATTAAAGTGGAAATCACAATTCTACCTCGATCAGATTAGTATTTTATTATTATTTTACCGTATTTAAGCAAATATTTGCGAATCTCGCTCCCAGGCTCATAACAGAGAGATTGAGAAAATAGAGAGCGCAAGATATCTGACATTCCACAAAGTGCGGCTATACAGATACTAGACCTAGTTACGACTTTCCGGAAACAAGTCATCCGTGGATCGTTTGTCGAGCGCTCGATTCCGTGAAAACCTTCGTGGCGATTTCTAGAAACTCTACGATCGGCAAAACTCATGAAAACAAGACTCTATGGCACTTCAAGTCTTACTACGTTCGCTCACTAATATGCTCACACCGCGTGCAACTTCTGTAGAGAGAATGGTGCAACATTTTTATATAAAACTCTTTTCTTTACGTCGCGAAATCAGTTTGTGCCATTTGCCTTTGCGCGCGCACTGAGACTTACCTTACAATTAATAAACTATCGAAAGAAATATTATCTCACGTTCATCTCTCTCATATTTTTTTTTATCAAAGCAACATTTTTCAAGTGTCTTCGCGCGATAAAGTGTGTGGCACACAAAAAAACGACGCAAACAGAGATTATGTCAGCGGGTTTTTGCGCAGCGGCGAATCGTCAAAGTGTAACCAATTTCTCACCGCGGGATTTACGGGTAATAGAGAGAAAAACTGCACCGTCGACACTTCGGGAGATCGTAACTCTCGGTGGGACAAGAACTACCATGCACTTCCCGTAGGAAGAAATTGCTTGGGAACTCGGCTTACGTTCTACGAAAATCTCGCGCGAACCCGCAGATGTCATTTCCAGTGTCTTATGCACCTGTCGTTACGGTCGCGCAAAGAAAAAAAAAAAAGAAAAAAAAAGAAAAAAAAAAGCGGAAGAAGAGGAAAGTGGCGGAGCGGAGTCCTTTTGACGAGAAGAACGCATTTGTTCCCGCGGTGTGTGAAAACACAAAGAGAACGAACAAAAACACATCGTCACACCTGAGGGTCACTCGCGATCTCTCGTGCGAGAGGTGTCTCGGCACATCGCGCGGCTTCCCCCGAAATCGGTAGCCCGATCGAAAAGAGAAAGCGAACGGGGAACGGACCGCGCCGAGAGATAAGAGACCTTACAGTCTAAGAACAGTTTGACGCGGCTCGCCTAATTGCGATCTCTCGATCGCTGTCGTTGCCAAACAAGGAAGTCGCCGTTGTCTTATTGGCTGCCAATGCCTCGCTCCTCTGACCCTTCGGTATTATACGTTGCTTTTACACGGCCTCTCCCGACTCGCTTTACATCGCGCGCGCTCGCTCGCTCGCTCCGGCTGAATAACTCCGGACAGTTTTACGCGCGAAACGACAAGCCGATATAAGGCGCGAATTAATCGAGCCCGCTGACGTTGCATTTGTCATAATGCTACATTTCGCTCGTAGATTACGTTGTTAAAACGATAACGATTTTAAATTGACTTTCTAGTATTTCGCGCCAAACCGATTCGCGGCAAATAGCCCGACCGTAATCGTTAATCTCTATTGGTAAGAACTTCGAGAGAGTAACGCCGCTTATCGACCAGCGAGGTCGTATAATTGCGCCATTACTCGGTAAACGTAATTGCCCGGATGTCTGAGGGGGATAGCACACGGCGTGTCAATAATTAATCGACGTACCCGGGCAACGATTAATCAATTTGGTTTAACACGTGACGATCGTGCGGTCTATCGTAAGTTACAGCGATCTGTGTAAACCCCCTCTCCCCCATAGTTTCCTGTCTCTCTCTCTCGCCCTCGTACAATTGTCGGGGGGTTCTCTCTTGTATTAATTAACCCCATTGAGATCCCCGAGTGAGATATCATTGTCTCGGGCGGAGTTCACGTTTCGATGAAAACCAAAGGCAGGCCGACGCGTTCAAGCCGGTGAACGTTTTCGCGGCGAATCCACGCGCGAGTAATCGAGATCGCTGCTTGTAATTTCACAACGTTGAACTCGGTGGTTTTTATACAAACGCGCTCCAAGTGAGTACACGTTGCTGTCGTTACGTGTTAAAAGAAATTATTATTGCATCATTGCTTCACTCAAGGAAGGTTGCAGGAGTGAAAAATAAAATAAATCTTTCCACTTCCTCACACACTTTCGCGGTGTTTCTCATAAAAAAAATAAATAACTTCTGTAAATTGACTGTATCCGAGAGTCAATTACATTAAAAAAAAAAAATATCGCGCAGTTATATATTTCGCATTCAACTATGTCCAATTGAAGATTATAGGTCTTTATACAGTTCTCAATGTCTGGTGAAACAGGAAAATCAGGAAGCGTGCATTCCTCGGTTGAAAAAGTGTGTGTCGACGAGGTTGTATCCTTTATAATTCGCGTCGAACGCGGCGCGATGTAGATTAGATAATAAATCGGATCGATCGGCGGTAATCGCGAGAAACACACACACACAGGCAGGCGCTCGATCATCCGTTCTCTCGTTCTTTTGCCTCGCGAGAATGAAGCGCGCGTTTATTTCCAATAAACCGATGAATGTTCGTCAAACCGTACATCGAGAGCCAATCGATTATCGTTCGCAAAGCGTACGGCCACTTGTGGCCGATTTGAAACGAGCCCCGGTGAGAAACAGGATCGCCCTGAATACCGTCTGTCACGGTCAATGATTCCGCAACGATTTCCGTAATAGAGGCAAGAAAGCGAACAAACGATCCGGCGCTGTCTATCAATTCTAAAACATGCGCCGCGTCAGCGAGTGCGCCTCTCTCGCAATGGAAGCGAAGAAACGCCGACGGAGATCGCGATCCCACTGTCGACGATATATAATCACCAATCATCGTAAAACAAAAGATCGACAAGATCGACTAGGAGAGATCGGCGCCCGCGCGGCACTTGCCACGTTCCAAGGAGAAATAAACTGCCGCGCGGGGCGATAATATAATTATGATCCAACTCTCCTTCTCTTCCTTAACGTCCATCAAGCGAGCTATTTACGGTTAACATAAATCCAGCAAGCGGCACGTGATCTTTATTATGGCCAAGCGCGGATTTACGAGTGGCGCTTACGCATGTGTGTGTGTGTGTGTGTGTGTGTGTGTGTACGCGCGATGTCGAAAATCATTAACTCTGATGTCTTTTTGATTTGATATAAATGATATCTAAGAATTCGAGTAGTTCAATGTCGCGAAAAAGACATCGATTTTGCAGCAATCATCAAAGCGTGTTGAAGTAAATAACAAAAAATAAAGGAGCAAAAAAAGTTTCTCTCTCTCGAGAGAGAGAGATTTGTCCGATCGTCGACGCGACAGTCCGGAAGATGGAAGGTTAACCGACCGAGGCGCAATTACGCTCGGAACGCCGCGTGAAATCGCACAGGTGTTTACATTCGAGAGCATCTAATTAAAGGTTTAAACGACGACACACTTAACGCTAACGCTCTCTCTAATTGATCCGCGATCGCTGCGCGGATTCAATTTTCCAAAGACGTTCGTAGAGTCAATCGCAAGAGAAACCGCAATTTTGCGAGATTGCTTGTGTGCCTACACACAAAAACGTATAATATAACGTATCGTGAGATTATACATATCGTCAAGACACGTGCTGAGATCTGAGCAATTTTTTTTAATCGGCTTTATTGCTTCGCGAGTGGTGTAGAGTTGATTAAGATAATTGTGACATTCGGGACGTATAATTGCTGGTCGTCGTTGATGGTCCGCGTTGCTATGCATATTTATTATAAGTACATTGTAATTTGTAAAGTTTCCTTCACATATCGTCGCGCGAGTTTGCAAATTGAAAATTATTCCAACATCGAAATTATCTCGGCTGATTTTCCTCATAATCGGATTACGCAAATTAATTTCTGCAAAAAATTATGCGGAGAAATCCGGCGAAAGAGACAGTCGGCGAAAATGTCGCGATAAATTACTATATTCCGTATTGTTTCTAACGTGACATTTCGCGCTAACGAGTGGTCTCGGTAACATCTGTGCCAACGTTGGACAGGTGCGAGCGATAAGAAACGAATCTCATCTCCGTTCGTGCCGCGGCAATTGAAGACCACCCCGGAATAACGCGCTGGAACCAGCTACAAGCGGCTGATGACAGTCATCGTGCTCGTGATTATGCACTATTGTGTAAACGATGCACGCGCAGTAGTAGCGAGAGAGCAACGACTTGCAATTCTAACATCGGAATAGAGTGCACAAGTGATTACTCGTTGTTGCAAAAAACATCGGTTTAAACTTGTGTGATCTCGCATGTAATTTCTCTGACGGAGACACGCGTGTAAATAAATGAAGAAAAATTTCAAAATTTAGTTTTTGAAACTAAAATTCAACTGTGTCTGAATTATCACGCGATAGTTTTCGAAAAATATAAGAGATAGAATCTGACACAAAGTATTATTGAAACGAGTATCACAGAAAAAATCTTTGATATCAGATGCTTTACATGTTTAGTTTGCGACTCGGTAGCAAAAAATCGCTTCCACCGATAATCGGTTGTTCTCCTTTTTTTGTCAGCGTTATAATGACAACCGCGCATAGTCTTTTCTTTATTTTCGCGAGCGGAAGGGACAAACTTCCAGGAAACATGCGTCGCACGTCGTTGCCGGGGTCCCGAGTGAAATTATTATGAGAGCCGGTTACGTATGTAAGAGCCGTGGCGAGATGGTGTTCGCTCGCTTGTCGCCGCCCCGAGCAACTAACCTTCCTGTTGTTGCATGACCCGTGCCTTCTTCAGCATCTCCTCTGTTTCGCCTCTCTTCTCTCCGCCGCGCGCGCGCCCGTCACGCCTTTTTATACACCGTCTCCTCCGCTCGCTCTCGCCCGGCCGAAGACCGCGACTCCGCGACCACGTTCGTGCACGAAATACCGACATATTATTCGCGCAAATATACACGCATCGCCAAATTGATCCTTTCCTCTCTTTCAACGGGTGCGTTAATTATTTCAGAACGAAAAAAGCACCGAGCAATCCGCTTGGCGCGCCCGGTAATCGACAGCGTCTACTTAAACCTTGAGAAATAGATTTTCTGTTTGCGCATATTTTTTTTATATGTTTTCTCTTGACACGCTCTCTCTTTTTTTTTTTTTGACGAGTGAAAAGATGTATGTATCTACGCGCGGACGGAAAAATCGCGCGAGCGCTACGCCGGGGGAATGGATCTCGTAATCGGGAAAGAGAGGTTGGCATCATTATTCGGGAACGTTTCATTGAGAGGCAGGTCTTCGTCCGGTCGACGTGCCCGTTCCTCTCGATTCTCGAACCCGGTTATTCGCTCCTCGATGTCATCGGTGCCTTGGGCAACCATATCCTTCGCGTACACACAGGCCTGACCTCGGTGGACCCCTAAGAAGCCCAACCCAGTCTACCAACCCACCGACCCACCAAGCCCACCATTAGTAACCTACTCCGTTACCGCCGACGATCAAGACGATTTCGATTCGCTGCTCGTCCGTCCTTCCTCGCGAGAGCGGCAACGATGCATTAAAGTAATGATATACGTCGCGTCGCAAAAGAAGAACACGTAAAAATACTTATTTCACATTATTTCTCGTACCTACATATATGAAACACCGGGCGCGTCGTGACTACCTGTGTTTTTTTTTCAAACACGGTTGGCCGATAATCACAGTTTACTTGTGACACAATGCGACAAAAAAATTTCCGCGATATTTTGTTTTAGTGAGAGGATTAGGAAAATCGGTGAAAAAAATTACAATCGGTAATAATTCACATAAAACAATCAGCGAGTGTACATTTTACGGTCAATCACGTGGACGTCGTTTTATTAGATTTTACATATGTCAACGCACGAGTCCGCGCCGCGACGCTAGAACTTACGATTTTTTATACACACTTTGCGCTTTCTATTAAGTATGTCTTAATTATACGATATTAATATACATGACATTATACGTATGTTAAAGCGCGAATTTCGCTGCCGCGGATTTCTCACAACGCCGCGATTCGAGAAACACGCATGCAGGTGAGAAGAGCACGGAAAATGTTCATAAATCTATCCCGACAAGTCGGGACAACTTAATTATCAGCACGTATAAAAACCGCACGCAGTAGATCTGGCTAATTTCGACACGATAAATAACGATATTTGCCACGATGACCGCTTTTCTCCATATAATTTCGCCACTTACACGAATTCTATTTACCTCGCGAAAAAAAGTAGTCAGTATTAACGATCAATTAATATAACGTGCACGCGGTACATGTAAACATCTCGCAAAATGAAACAGCAACAAGCGCATTTTATTTTTTCGTACGCGCATGCACGCGGCATCCTGTTTTTCACGCATAAATTTGCGATGGAATGTTAATTCGTCGTGGCAGATTTTCTATTTGGAAATAAATACGTGTCACATGTATCCTTTTTATCATAGATTGTATCATAGATACTTTGCATCTTACGACTATAGACTATGATCGAACAACGATAAGCGATCGTTTTAAATTAATTAATATTCAATCGATATATTTAGTTCTCTTTTCCGACATCGTGAGAGATATGCATCGGTAAGTCAATCGATCAGATGTTACGCGATATTTTAATAGTTTCAGAATCGCAACGTGTGTGATATATTTAATATATCATTACCGATTTCAAGATTTAACTCTGATATAATATAATGTTTCGAATCTGGCGTACAAAAAAAAAAAAAAAAATTAAACAACCAATCTTTTCACGTACAATACACTATCTTCGAAGAGTGTTAATTATCTACTACGCGAGAAAGATCTCTCTCATCCGGATAGTTCAGAGATCGCCAAAGGGCAAGAAGTAGGAAAACTTGATTTCATGATTTCGCATAAATTATCGGCAAGGGTATCTCTCGTGTGTCTGTGTCTGTGTGTTCTCGCAGATGGTGCGGAGAAAGGCCGCACGAGAGAAAGAGAGAAAGAGAGAAGCGCGCGCGAGAGACGGGAAATATTAATAATCCCATTCACACAGGAGGCGTCTAATGTATCCCACATCTTTATTCTTGTGGAATTTGATAGCTCGGGGGGGAAGACTATATCGGTTGGCAGCCGTGTGTTTCCGGAGATCTCAAACTTGTCGTATAATTTTGCGCGCGTTTTAAAACATTTACGAACTGATTGCCGGCGAAACATTAACGTTATTACAATTTTTTTCCATCTTCTTTTAATTATCTCAATATCCTTGACAAAGTAAAAAAATTTAATTGATTATCTATGCGTCGTATTTAGAACGTTGTTGTTCCATACACAAGTGTTCCACGCGGAAATATCGATCGTGATGTTTTTGACCTTCGACGCTTGGTTTATATACACGCGCTCGAAGAAACGATGTTACGAAGCGGATCCCTCGAGATCCGCGCGAGAGAGACTCTCTTTCTCATCTTACGCGTACAATTCGCGCGCAACGCCGCGCGAGATTGTTATCCGCGAACACAATTTCTTCGCAAATGCGCCTTTGTGCGTCGCGCAATTTTCTCGGGTACGATGCAGAGGACGTATAAAGCGGATAACAGGATGTGGAATATTAATCATTCCATTCACCTGATATCCGCGATCATTTATACAGCCGTATATTCGTTCGCCTCGTTCGTTCGCGAGCGAACGGTCACGACCGACGTCGGCCACGATCGCGGATGCGACAGAGAGTAATAAAATCTCGTGCGATTCCGCATAAATTATTGACGCGCTTGGTATTCGCGAGAGATCTCCGATCGACGACATAGGCGCGCAAATAACGGGCGTGTCCCCAAGCAAGACGGTGCTATTTTGCGCCGTCTTAATTCCCGCTGTTGGTAGTGCGCGCCGCCATAAAACGGACGATAAAGCGCGGGGCTACGGATCGACGCGGTTCAAAGGGTAATAAACGCCAAAGTTAATAAGCCGGGTGATACGGGGTGAAATACAATGACGTCGCTCTAACGGCGCGATTTGCATATCGGCGCGACCGTTGGAACAATGCGCGAACTGCCCTCGCCGACAGCTCGCGCTTACACGATCGTTTCCTAGTCGTCTCCGTGGATTATCACCGCGCTTGGTATTCGTGCACCTCGCCTTAACCGCTCGCACACACACACGCCGCGCACGGAAATGTCGTCTGTGCTCCGTAAATAAAACGTAAATATTTTTATTGCGCGACAATAAATACGCGAAAAGAGCGGCGAGAATAAAAAAAAAAAAAGCACTTGGAGAGTAATTTAAAAAAAACAAAAACCGAGAGCGATAAACTTATTCTTCCTCCTCTACCTTAAGAGAATATCTTAATTCCTCGAAGGTGTTGAAGGGGTCACGTTACAAGTCCGGCTTCCTTCTCTCGGCCGAGCTGCTTTCTGGGTTCTTGCCCCAGAAGAAAAGGAGAAGGCTGGCGCGTAGCTGACATCGACTAATGGCCGACCGGGGCTCCGCGAAGAGTGTGCGATAAACCGGACACGAGTAAACTGGGCTCGTTCCGTTTTCTCGTTCACACGTGGCCGCAGCGCGCGTTTTGTCCCGCGGAATTGATCGGTACATCCGAGCGCCGGGGCGATGCGGGGGAGCCGCAAGGATGTCGGTGCAGTCGTTAAGCGAAACCGGACTCGGAATCTTCAATGAATCAGCGGTAACGTCGTCGAATATTTTTACAGTGTGAATACGACGATAGGTACGTCGATAATCGTCATTTCTTAACCCGTTGTGTCTACATACAGCTTGAAATTAATCACGAACAAAAGCGATAAAAAAAAAGGCAAAGTAACAATAGTTAGCGCGGAGAACAATGTTCGGATGTAAAATGTAAAATTGGATTAATAACCGAAGTGATCTCAAATCCGCTGTTGTTCTTCGCCTCGCCTCTTTCGAGCACCGAGGACGATGCGCCGATAAACAACAATGAAAATTATCGACTCATCGTTCTCAAGAGAAAGAGAGATAATGCTAAGCCGAGGGCCTTCCGCTCCATTTTATATTAAGACCGCATCATCCGCTCGGTCTCCATTCCGCAGCATCCGTATCAACGGTGCGGACGCAGTCGGCGGGTCGTTTTTATTCGATGCCCATGATTGCCTGACCGATAACGCGTATATCCGAGTGAGCATCGGAGTCTCGAGATAGCACCACCATCTGGGGCACCTTCGTAACATCATCCAGCGCAGCCGGGTAGCATCCATTACCCGAAGGTGCCCGGCGCTGCCTGGGACGTGTATTGTGTTGCACGGATTCCGAGCTTCCTTCTTCTACGTTCCATCCTCGTCGTCGTTGTCGTCGTCGTCACGAAGTGCGCTTTTATTAATGTCTTTATTCGCGACGTCTCGCGCGTCCGATAGACGCATTATTCGCCGCGCGAGAACCTCCTTTTCTCGAACGTCGTTAAATCGCGCGCCGTCAATCATACAAGCCGCGCGCGTGCTTTGACTTTCGCCCCGTTAATTGCGTTTATCGTTCTGAATATTGCGCGTATTACGAAAGCGCGAACCGAACGATCCGGAATGCAGCACCGAAGGTGTGTACCGGGTAATCTGTCTGTGGTGGATTATTCACATCATTGAAAAGATCGCAATTAGCATACATTGGAATATTCCGCGAAGCGATTTGTCACGGATCGATCAGTTTGTCATTGCTCCGCAAAAGCGTAACGCGATTGTCAGTAACATGTCAGGTCTGAAGCGAGAAAGAGAGAAAGAAAGAGAAAAGCTGCGCTGAAAAAACAGCAAATTTCGTCGCTGTTTGCGGAACTCGGAGAGAAACTCATCGTGATCATACCAAATGCTTACATACAAAAGAAAGATTTTTTTTTATAGAGTAGCTAATACACGAGAGTAGATAAAATAGATCAGACGTGTGCGAGAAACATTTTCTATAAACAACTTGTGTGTTGAGAAAGCGGAAGAGGCGCGATTTGTTATTTATTCAATGCGGAGCGTAATATTTCTCGTCGGCGTCGTCCTCGATCTGTCTGGTCTCATTGTGCGCAGAAGCATCTCAACGGATCGTGATGCAACAGATGCACCGTGCGCGCGCTACCTCCAGACGCGGTAGGAAAGTGCAGAAGGCACGTTCTCGGGGCAATCAATGAACGATTATCGTAATTACGCTCGCGATTAACGGTCCGGGCTCAGGCTTCGCCTCCTTGACGCCCCGTATAACCACGCTTGTGGTATCTTATATACCGCAAGGAAGACTTTCTACTATCTCGCGCTGATGTCGAATTTATAATTTACACCGACTCGCCAAGCGAGTTTGTTTCGACCAATTTATTAAATTGTTTCTTAACAAAAGTCAGTATATTCGTTAAAAGATATAATAAAAATATAATTTAAAAAATTATTTCAATATTTTACACAACTTTACAGAACAGATGATATAATTTAAACTACACCATGTAATCATGACACATGTAAAATTTTAAAAAGTAAAATTTTCAACAAATTTATTTGCGCGCGCAAGCAGAGAAAATGCTTAAAGATAAATATTCTAATTGAGAAACTTCAAAGTCATTTCTAAGATATCTTACACAAGTGCGCACAGATGGGATTAGAGAGCTCATCCCATCGAGATCATCGCGCGATCTTTCTGTACACACGCTTGTCTATCTGGAGCACGTCACGTCGGAGAGCCAGCTATCGATTTTTCGATCGAGCGTAAAACTCACTGCGAAACGAGCCGCGCGCGTTCTCGGATTTTGTGAACGAGCGAGCGAGAAACTACCCCCCGCGCGCGCGCGCGAAAAGAGCATTGAAACACACTCTCCCTACCTCTCCTCGAACACGGAAGGCGAACCTCATCGAAAGTGATTTATACCCGCACGCTTCGCGATTAATCTTCGCTCAGCGATTGATTTTAATGTCACGATAATACTCGCGCGCCAGGTTACGCTCCGTCGACGATTCGCGTTTGTTTCTGCTCCGACAACTGTGCGCCACCGCTTATTTTTTTGCGCCCACATGTTGCACTGGTATTATTAGGACACGCGTTGATTAACAACGCCACACAATAGCATTACTTAAATATCTATACGTAAATTAACTACTAAGAAACGTAATGAATTTTTAAACCACGTGAATTATAATTTTTTTAAATGTGATACGATGCTAAAGTAAAAGCAAGACTGTGTTTACTCGTTAATTTAACGAATCGATGTATATAAAGACGCGTAGGCAATGATCGGGGATATAAGCGCAATTTACGGGACGTTTATCGAAGTTCACTCGTAGCGCGAAATCAATGAAGATGGACACGGATGAAAAGAGTCACGTCAACGTGGAGACGCTCTAAAATGCGCGTTAACCTCGCGCGTTAAGCGCTACCGCGTTCAGCGGTAACGGGAAAAATACGCAGTTGTAAATAACCGCGGCTGCTCGTACAAGGAATCCTCATTAGCATCGTAACGCCGACATAAGTTATTGCGCTTAATAATAGAGGCGTCCCTTTGGGCTATACAACGTGAGGTGAAAAAAATCGCGTCACGTTTCGCGTAAAGTAGAGAAGCATGGAGAAGGATTCTCGCGAATAATTTCAGGGAGGAGCAAAGTACTTGTTTCATAACCGATGTGCGCAACGAAATCTCGTGTTATAGAGCATTTCTGTTGCGACATTGTATAAACAGATCGTCTGTTTATTAAATCTTGCAAAAAATTTAATTTTAAGAAAAAAAATATACTAAATTTAAAAATATGAAATATAATTTCCTGACAATTAAAGGCACAATATAAAAATGTTATTTTGTAAAATATATTTATATTCTTGTATTTATATAGAATTGTGCGTTATTTGAAAATTGCAAGCGATATACAACGAGTAGAAAAATTAGGAAATAAGACTCGGGAGAATAAACGAGCGAACGGAGAACGAAGCGCGCGTTTGCCAGTGAACGCGTTTCGAGTCTCGAGATCCGCTACGTAAGTGCACGACGAAGAAATAATGAAAAGCCGAGCGATAAATAATGCATCGGCTACTGCGGGAGGCATATAACTCATTCCGCGGGAATATAGCCCCCGTATCGGGTCTCGGCGGTTCACCGCGTCGCGTCTTTCTCTTTCTCTCTTTCTCTTCCTGTTTTATCCTCTCTTCCACCTCCGCCTACCACTTCTCTTCTACCTTCGGTCCGGTCCCTTTTCTCCGCCTCTCCGTGGCGGATTCTCTACCTGCCATAAATCCGAGCGCTACCATCCGAGGCTCTAATTGCATTATAAATTGTGTATGCCCCTGCGTATCCTGCGGACCACAACGCGCATAGCGGCCGCGCGCACCCGCGTCGAATCGGCGCTTCCAGAATCCGAACCGAATGGATCTATCGGAAATATCGACGGATATCGAACGCGGAAATCGTTCTCGCGAGTTTCTCGACCGAAAAATATTGCTCTCGGAAAGAAACGAGAGTCACGATTGTTAATTGCAATCCGGTCGCGACACGCTCGGCCGCTTTCCGAGAGACGTTGTCAGGTCAGGTAAAATGACAGACAAGTTATCACAATACAACGACAATGGTTATCTCGCAAGCGGTAAAGTTGCCGTCGAAAAAAAAAGAAAAAGAAAAAATCGAACGAATTCATGCGAGTTTATCGAGATCGCGTATTACAAGCAATGTAACGCGGGACAATATCGCGGACAAGCGCGATAAAGATAATTCACGGCACCGGATCACAATACGGCTCTGTCTCGCCCACGCGCATTGATCATAGCGTCTCATTGAACCGGTAGTCCCACACTGCAGTCATTTACATATTAATTTCACCGGCACGAAGATTAATATGTAAAGCGACACACCGACGCGCGAGTGATTTGCGCGTTGCTCAAGATACGCGCAACGCGTACGTATCAACACGTTAAACGACAAGATTTTTAACGACAACGCTTATCATCCGCGAATGATCTTACGCGGAAACGACGTTAAAACAGTAGGTATGTCCAATAGAGAGAATAACACTGCAAGGAAACAAAATATGTCGAACTATGAAAACACAGAGAAGTCAATCTGTCGGTCGGGGCGGACGACGCGCAACCGGGATCGCCGGTAATGACACGCAACTCTTTCCTCAGTAAATCATCTTCAGCTCCTTATTAGGCGGAATTAGAATGTCAGATGGCGGCGAGATGAGAAAGAGAGTGGAACTGCCCTCCAGAGGTGAGAGCGGAGCGTGATGTCATCCGGCGTGGAACGAGCGCGCAACGTAATGATACCGTCGTTGGCGATGCGTGGCTTGGCGATTATCTCGGAATAGCTAATCGACCCGATCCAACCGCGAATTCCCGGTATAACTCGAGAACAAAAAGATTCCTGCGCGGCCGCGAGACGGTTTTTCTTCGCATTCGTCCCTGAGCCGCGCCGCTCGCGTTTCTATCTCATATACCGGGAATAGACTCGATCGTAAACTCGAATTGTAGTTTCGACTCGGTGTTACATTCTTCTCGTGAAGGATGCATTTTTTTCCAACAATCCTCTGCGATCGAGCAATTTTTTTTTTTAAGTAATTGAATCGGACGCAAATTGAAAAACTCAACTTTCGCAATTCCGAGATGAGATTTCGAATTCGCACAGGTCAGAGATTATTGCACTTAACCTTTTGATTGTTTTCATCTGGCACGCCTTTGTCGATTCGCGCGCGCGCAGAGCTTAATAAGCCTAATATTTCCTCCTCACGAAGATCGTGATCTCGGATTGTTGTTACGTGCCCTCGTTCCTTGGATTGCGCGCGATCGAGGGTCGAAAAGCCGCGGCCGGCCGTTCGTGCGCGGAATTATCGCGGCACCGAGAGAGAGGAAGATGTGCTCTTGAATGAATCCGATTGCCGAGGCGGCGCATCTTTGTGCGCTTCTAGGCTGCCTACTCAATGGGCAGATCGTTAGATATAGGATCGGACCAGCTCTATAAATCCTCCGCGGGCACAATTATATATGGGAGATATGGGGGATTATTGTTACAGACCGCGGCCTCTTTCGTACACAAACGCGGGGAGGATCAACCCTCGTAAATACATTCAAGGCCCCATTATACGTGCCCGGGGACGTTGATAACGTAATAATGAGGTCGTGGGCTAATGAGACGCGCGCTGAAAACTCATCCCGTAATCGCGATTGACGTCGAGATCTTATACCACCGCATTCCCCCTCCCGATGTCAAGCTTTCTCTTTTCCTCGACGTTATAATCCCTGTCGTGCTCTCTGTTATGGTTAGGTATCCTCTCTCTATTAGTTCGCTAGTTAATTGCTCATTCAATTTTCTAAACCAATGCAGAGAAAGAGATACTTATAGTAATGTATACTTGTATAATGTATATTCTCTGTTACTATATTTATATTTAATTTTAACTTTCTCTTTGTTTTATTAAATTTTCTAAGCTGTTAGTTTATTTTCTATATAGTTTTTTTACACTTTTATACATTTTTCATTTTCGAAGTTTTCTAAAGAACGGTCGATTTATTTTTCCGCAAAACAACGCTATCGCAAACCTATCATCCGTATACTTACCGACCCCGGAGCAGTGACATTTCACGATCCCGTCTCTCTTTCGATGCCTTCTTTCTCCTCGATTATTATTATAGTAGCCGACGATACCATCGTTATTACTTTTAACATAAGCATCGCCAGCTTAAACTATTATTACCGTCATTACTGCCGGTAGATATCCACCTATAATTGTATTTTATCTTCGCGCTGCGCTTGAAACCCTCTCCTCACCCAAGGTCATAATAAAGTCGACTCTCTGCGACTCTCGTTGCAATTTCCCGTGTGTGTGTCCCCGGCCACCGGTGTAACGCTACCGTAACGTTTCCCGAAGGAAACCACCTACCTCTTCTTGTCGCGCTCCCTTTCATCGTTCGTCCCATCGCGTGCTTCCACACCGGGATACCGCCGCGACGTGGAAAGGCCGCCGCCACGGAGGAGACAGTCGTTTCACTCGGGAGAATCGGCGCGCATACACAAGCGACCGGTATCCCGCTTATGTGCATCCGTGCCTCTAATTATCCAGGATGAAGACATCACGGAGCGAGTCGCCGGAGTCGCTTCTGCGAGAGGGTCTTGCTCGCGCTCGTTCGCTTTAAAGCGACACACCGCCGTCAAAGGAGCGAATCGTGCGTGTCTTATTTGGCCGATATTTCCCCGATTATTTATTGTCGTTACGAGAGCGCCGCGGCCGATCATTATCATCGTGTTTATAGCATAGCCGTACTCATTACTCCTAATAGCGTTCGTATCCGCGCCATCTTTCGTTTCCCCGTGTGCGCGGATTAAGCGTATCGGGGGTATTCTTGTGCGCGCTATCATCGCGAATGTAGTAACGATCTTTTCTCCTCTCTTCTCTTCTTCTCTCGTAGATTGCGTGAATTTGTTTTCGATATTTTAAAATGCAGATTTGAGATATATACTCGCGAAAGATTTATAAATGAGCCATCTTTACCTTCTTATCTGAATTTATGTGCCGATAGAATTTTATGTTGTGTCTAAAATTGAAATAACTTGCCGCGAACTGTCAGATCGACACGTCAAATATACATACATTAATACCGATTTTGGTGCGAATGTATCTTTAAGTGCGTCCAATTAATTTACTTATTAAAAGAATTTATTTCATACACGCGCGCAGCGCGTTTATAACGCAGTTATCATCGAAAGTAACGATTTGTGCGTGAAAAAATTTTTTTAAGAGAAATTACTGTGACGTAAAGTGTATCGGACTATCGGAAGTCACAAGTAGCAATTTGAAATAATTAACAATAATTTGCAATAATTGTGGCGCTTTTTATATGGAATATTAAAATTACTGAAGTAGTTATTAGCTCAATTAGTTTATTCACATATGTACGCGTGATGGCGTAATCGCCGATCGAGAGAATTTGGCAAGAAAATAACGTGCTTTCTACAAATAAAACCAGTTTTTGTCGCCATGCTGCGAAATGATTTTCTTTTCATCTCGCGCGCGGCGAAACGAGAGAAAACTGCAAAATGCGAAAAATAATCCCCATTCGACTCGATAAACATTGCTCGACGTGAGACTCACCATTGTGAAGCCTGCTCTTGGAGGTGCGTAGGTGTTCGATAATGGAGGTGAGGGGCTTGCGGCCACCACCGCTGCCACCCCCACAGCTCCAAGGGGAATCTCGTTCCGATCCGTCCGCCAGGTTGTCACGATCCCTTAAAATAAAAGAAAACAATTTGTTTCACACAAGCGCATCTAAAGATGCGTTAAAAATGAAAAAAATTTTAAATATATATTTAAAACAATTGTAATAATATATATTAATTAAATTGTATTGATATTGTATTAATAAAAAAAACTTGAAATAATTAATAGTAACACGTCGCATACAAGATCGATCTGCGCACAAGATGTCGCAATAAATTGGACGAACGAGTAGAGACAGATATGTAATGACACGGTATAATCGCGCGAGGCAAAAGCGGAGCGACAGCTTTCATCCCGGGGAATTCTTTCTGGCGTCTCGCGCGTGACAGCCGATAATCACGATTGGCAAAACCTTAATTATTTACGTAGCGCGTATATACGAGCGAGAAAAAGCATCGTCCGCCGCCCGCCACGTCGTTGAACCCGGATATCTCTCGCAGGTGCCCATTAAGATCGCGCGTCCGGCAGGTCTGGATAAGTCTGATAAGCGTTGTAATTAAATCGGTCGCGATTTCGTAAGAGCGCAATAAACGAAACGAGAATTCGCTCCGAATTCGCGCGACTCGGCACGCGCGCGCGCGCGCGCGCCAATATATAGTTGAGATTGCGAGGAATGACAACGAGTCTTATTTCAGTCAGGACCATATTGTCAGCATCATACGTCGGAGCATCACTGATCCGCCATCTTTTCTGGCTTCCTGCTGAACAATTTTCGCATATCACGCCAGCCGGTCCGGTAAACGCCGTATCGAAGGCGTTGAGTGGCAACAGGCAGACAGCACCTGCGCGTCTTTGCACGGAGAAAGAACGACAAAGCGGAACGTTCTGTTTTATGCATTCTTTTACATTTAAAATATCAAAATTATATGCAACAGCTACTTCTCTCGATTGCAAAAAGTAATTATTTTGAGAAATGTTCAAAAATTCACTTTAAAAGATAAAGTACTAAATAAATATAACGCGTTTGCAAAAAGGACACCGAACGAATCCATCAGCATTGTAAATTCTTAAGTAAGATCGCTATTTATTGTATGCACGTTGTCGTTATTCCCGGCGAGTCCAACGACCTCGAAACCTTCGAGGAATCGAAGCGCTTGGGATGTCTCCGGGGAGCGAAGTGCCAACAGGATCAAGTCTTTAAGCGCCACGGATCAAGACCCCCGCATTTTATTCGGGCTTTCCCGCATGCGGAGAGAGAGAAAGAGAGGCGGCGGACACTCTTGTTCGACGAGCACGACGCTCGATCCACAGCGCGGACTTATGGTTAGGTCGGCTTACAACCGGATCGGATCGATTCCCCCATGACACGTATGGCGGTGTCGCTCCGTGTGCATTATAGAGCCCCGAGTCTCGATCGCACGGTGCCGTGGGTCCCCAAGATGTCGACCCAAGTTTAGAATTCCCGTGGATCGTAATGCCCGGCGACGACGACGACGACGACGACGACGACGAGATGTCCGGCGAAACCGTTACCGCGAAGTCGTTAAGCCTCGTCGTTAAGTCGATTATCCGCAGCCCTTGACGACAAAGATCTCTCGCATCGAGTTTCCGTCCACGATTTGCCGCTTGTGTGTACATTTTATCGTTCGGTTTAACGTGACGCGATGTCGTTCAAAATGTCTCTCGCCGAGATTTCGATTTTACCGAATGTCCCACAAAGTTATCGCGCTACCGGCGATGATTTAACGGGGGATTTAATGTAATACATATAGTATAAATCTTCCGCATCGAGTACACGTGGTAATATCGAAAAAATCGAAGAAAGTTAGAAAGCACGCGTAATGCATTACACGATGGAATATTCGCGCGAACAGATGCCGGATTGATCGGTAAATTTTCTTCGATATAGCACCTATATAGTTATAGAAAATAATTAATTAAGAGGGACGGATGATTTAAAACGGGCCATCAAGAACCGAGTGTGGTCGTCTCTCTCTCTCTCTTCTCGGAGGGATAAATACTGCAATATATATCCCGTCATATAAATTCACGGGAGTTACGACGAAAAAGAAGACGGAAGAGAGGAGGAAGTCAAAGATGGCGTGGACGACCCGATGCAGCTTACCACCTGTCTCTTACGGTGCCACTCGAGCTGTAATTGCCGAAGAGAGGACGTCGTAATCGCCGCTGCCACCGCCGCCGTCGTCGTCGTCGTCGTCGTCGTCGTCGATGACGGCGATCGCAACAACGGCCGCTCCGGCGACAAGGGTCGACCCTCTTGGAGAAAACTAAGCATCGCAACACAGCGGTCCGGTCTCAAGTGCCGTAGAGTGTCATCAGCGACTTGCAACGTCGCCGACAACAACGGCCGACAGTTTTCGCGAGAAGCCCGAGACAGACTCGCAGCGTGTTAGCCATTACAAACCGCTGCACTCGACAGGTAGAAAAGATTTGCCGAGGTTGCCGCTCGTCCTCCGAGGACATCGCTCGATAATAACACAAAGGGAAAAGGAAGGTCGAATCGATCTTAGACGTAACATAAAGAGAGCCGGAGAGAAAAAATGTGCGCGGTCACATATCGTGTTTTAAACGCTATTTCTTATAAAAAAACATTAATCGACTATTATTAAATCGCAACGGAAAGAGAAATACGTTATGTAAAATCGAATTCAAATAGTCGAAAAATAAGCTTCTTGCAAGAAACCGCGCTCGGTGCGATCGAAATCGCAACAAGCCGCGCAATAAGATACTTCGCGAGCACGACGACTGCACGTGAGAAATAAATACGAGCCGGCGTATTGCATCCATCACGACCACCCGAGGCTACACACACCGCAATTTCGTAACGTCTAATTAATCCTACACGCATCGGCTAAGCGCGCAACGAACTGCCTCCGCCATCGCATAAACTATACCACCTCCGCGCTCCCCCGCGCACACGGATCGGTCGCGCTGTGAAGACAAAAGCGACCGTTTCGAATTCGATCGCGGGAGCGCTCGAGACGCGGCCGTAAATCGGAGTCTGTGTTTGCAAGTAGCGAGGCAACGATTAGCGCGGCTCGCAGCTCCCCGGTGGCAGCGTGTAACCGGTGAAACCTTTTCGCGAAAACTCACTTGAAATTGGTGCAAAAGAATTGCTACGTCGCTTGAAAATAATTCAATTGTTATATATCAAAAATTATATTAAAAAATTGAAATTATATAATAATGTTGGAAAAGTTTCAAAATCTTTTTCAGATGACGTGTAGCAAAGCCGCAGAAATTCTACATTGACGAAATAATGGAACTACTACCAACAAGATGGCAAACGATTATCAGAATGGCGCATATTTACTTTGATTGTAATATCACAAAGAAAATTTAAAATAAAGCTCTCGATTAAAACTCAAAACAGGTTTAAAACTTTTCCGACAATTCAATATTCTATTGAGAAAAATATAGATATTTATTTTCACTAAGATATATTTGCAACGATCTCGAAAGATGTATCGATTTCGACGCGTCGAGAAGAACATGCAACGAAACGGCAATCTACCTCGAGTACCAATTGTGCGAGTGATCTCTCGGAATCGGCATGTAATTATCTGACCCGATAGGGTAGGATATATACCAGCTGGCCGACGAGTGCGCGCGTTAATGTGGCTCTAATGTCGTCACAAGCCCCCTTCGCAGATTCTAGCTTGTCGGCTAGTCTTTTAGAACAGCAGCACGAGTCTTTTCGACGTGCATACGATCCATGCTCTCTTTCCATCGAGCCGCGCGTGCGCGCGCGCGCGCTTCGCTTTGCTCGCTCTTTCAGCGTCCGTTAAAGCGGATGCGCGCCGCGAGAGACCGGAGTTACGAGCCGGTCGTTTCACGATTTTTGCCGACCAGGCGAGTTCACTTGGGCTGCGCTGAAGAGCCAACGTAAAAAGCTTCTAAGTGCCATACTCTTAAAAGGTAGTTTTATTCAGGAAGATTCCGAGAGTTCACAGACCGAAGTAAATTGTCGCGGAAAAATCGAAAATTTATGAGACGCAAAGCGTGTGTCTTTCTCGTAAAATAATTCTTTTATTTTTTGGTTTTATAAAACGATCCTTAAAAAAGCAACATGTATAAACGGGAAATAATATACACAAGTTTGGACACGTCAGGGGATTTCCTGTTTCTCAAATTTCCACGAGATTAAAATATAAGCGTTTTAACTTTTTTGGGTTTGACGGAAACCTTCTTGTCGGGTCTACATACAGGGACTCGAGTACGAAAGGCTTATAAGAAATATCAGCTTTCGCTAGAAGATTAGGAGATGCGAGAGTGTCTGGGGAAGACGGATAATACCCGAAGACGGTAGTGCACGTCCTTCCGAGAAATGGTCGTGTTCGACGTTGGTTGCAGCAACGCGCGCCTTTGCGGCCGGCGCGCGTTGGCAGGTAAAAAGCTTCCAACCGGGTGACCCGCAGAGACGATGACGAACGTGACGAGCGAAATAATCGCTGGCATCGATAAGGCAGGTAATCGAGGCAAGGGTGGCCTGGCAGACAGGCTCTCACGAGGTTGCCTCTCATCAAGGACGCATTAAGGAAGGACTTGGTAAGACGTCCCGTAGGGAAGGGGTGAGAACGCGCCGCTACCGACGAGGAAGGACAACATCGATCAAATCGTCTTCGGATCGTTTGAGAACTCACCTCGAGAAACTTTCAGGCATCAGCGGTGACTGATGCACGTGTAGCTCGGAATCGCTCGGCTAGGAATTCTACGGGAAAGTCTGTTTTAATTGGTCGACTGTGATGAATTCTTTGATTTAAGAGCGCGCTCGAGGTCTCGAGGGGTCGGCAAGAAATCCGATACGAGAGATAGCCGATCCGTTTTGGAGATTCGCAGGCTTCGGAAGCGAATTCCGAACACGCGAAGCAGCTGCAATCGCGCGCGGTGCGGAAACTACGCGTGATCTACGTCTCTTCCGTGGAAACCGGTCACGTCCGCGGAATTAATCTACGGTGAGAAAAAAAGGCGCGCGTAGCTTCAAGCCGCTGTATCAAATTTTGTATCGCTTTCACTCGCAACTTTCTACAATGTCTTGCCGCGCGAATAACACGCCGCAGCGGCGTACGTAACGGCACGACCGCGAAATGATCGACGATCGACAGTTATCGCCGCAACGATCTCGGGAAGGAAGTGCACCTGTCGAATTGAGGTCATGGTCTTTGTGGGGTTCGCGCGAATTAAATTTGACGCCTCTTTTACCTCGTCTCGAGGAAAAAGATGCCGTGCAGATCCGAGACACTTTTCGCCCTCTTTTAACGTGACAATTCGATTGTTTAAAACGCGAGAATAAAACGTTTTTCACACACACCGTGATTGCTACTCATTGACATTTGAGCAATTAACGCGAGTTTCTCCAATTTTCAGGATGATTTCTAATAGTCGCGATTTGCGCGAAACTGGCGAAGCGTAAATGCGCAGATCATTACCTTGAACGCGTTGAAATAAATATCATCGTTTTATCGAACGTAAGGATGTTAAGAATAAATCGTAATGATATTAAGACTAAATAGCGATAGATCGTTTTTTTCTGTTATATAAAAACACTGGCAAGGATGTGCAATGTGTTTATCGATCAATTTTATTCGCGACAAAATTCCTGTCCGACGTCTTCGATCGAGCGCGCTCTTTGTCGCGTAATCGATTGGCATTGCGAGAGTCGCGCAATGCGTCACTCGCGAATGTCAAGAACCGATTCCCGAGATTCCAGTTTAGTCACGCGTGTGCACGTGCACGCGGCTATTAAGCTGCGATTCCGCTTGAGCGAGAAAATCGATCGTTCATAATCGGCGCGCTCGGTGCGATTTGTCAACTAATTCATTTCTCGCGAAGCAACCGACTGGACTGCCGCGCGAATTTATAAATGATAATAAAGCTAATCTTTCGCGCGCATCACTTTGATACATTCCGAAAAAATTTTGCGATAAAATTTTTTTCCCGCATTTTTTCACACACGACAGAACGAGCGCACAAGAGAAATGAACAACCTGCCGATAATCGCGCGCATATACTGTTCGGGAATATTTAAGATGCTAAAAATATCACCTCGAAATATTTATATCGAATAAAGCGAACATAAAGATCGGTGTCGGACGACCGCATTTGCTCTTAAACGCTCGAGCTTACAAAGAAACAGAACTTTCAAACGACGCCGTGAATGCGTCATCTCGCGCAGCGAGACAAGGTTCTTTTTCGTGGCACCATAAATCCTCCGGCTCGGTCGGTTTATATAACGGCGTGGCTTTTTGCATTCGAAACCGCGAAATTGGCGAACCGTAAAACCACGAGCATTATAACACACATAAGGAAGACTCGGTAATAAAAAAAAAAGAGGAACACTGACGACGATCACGTATATTGATTTATACTCGTTATAGGAATGTCGCGCGACACGTCAAAGGGATTGTCTCCGTTCGTCACAATGGAAATGTTTGCTCGATTTACATCCGCACGCAAAACAGAAACTGTTGAGTGTTTTACACGTGACGACTGAAATAATTTGCTAATGAGCTACGTCTTTTTTTTATAATCTGATTACATCGTCAACAAAACGAACGCGAAAATTTAATGGCGAGATTCGCTCGAGAGAGCACTTCTACGCTAATTGAATCTCGAACGTCGAAGATAATAGCGCACGTACCGTGCGCCGACAATCCTCGTGCCACGGGCGTTGATTATGAAATCACGAGGTAGTAGGTGGTCCCGATTAGTGCTCTTGGCAACGTTTACATGCACCGATCCCTCCCCGCCTTTGCTACCCAAGCGTGTCCAGGTCGTCTCTGTACGAGAGACCCGCGCGGGAAAATAAAGCGCTTTGCGCGCATATCCGACAAAACATAAAGTTATCGAAACAGCCGATTAAACGTGCGAGTTTTTCTTCTCACTTCGAAACGTGGAATATGAAGTTGTTTAATTTGAGAAGCGCGAACACATCAAGAGCGAATCCGAAAGCGTGGCGGATTGATTGAGGGCGCGATTCGCGCCTTGACACGGGTCAAGGACGCGAATTAACGTACCTACGAACGTTCTCTCCCCGTGGACCAGATCCCTCTCTCCGCGACTACCGTGCCACTAATTACGGTAATTAGTCCTTTCAAAAGCCAACTCACGCTACTTTGTATTGCGCGCGAAAGGTAAGCTCGCGCCGCAACGCACCGCGGATTTTTGCGGTCAACGTAATTAATTGCGAGGGCTAATTTTTTAATGTCTTAATTAATGCCCGCGCGCGCGCGCGCGAGCGCGGCTCCGTCGTCATTTCGTCGGTTCTGCAACTTAATTACGAGCTCTCCACGATCTATAGCTAAGGTCTCGGCCTCTCGCGTGATTTTTTTGCACTGTTTCATCTTCATACACACACACACACACACACACACACAACGTACAGCAATATAAAAAAATAAATTTAATAAAGCAGAGATTATATTATACTATGTAATGACGGTAATATACATATAATAATAATTCAGCGGTGAAAAGGTTATTGGTAAATTATTCGTGATCGTGCGGCTCGCGCACGCAAAGAATATGCCAGAAGCCGGGTGTATGTGTACGGACCATAAGTTCCGCGGTATTTTGCGGCACACGGCCGTGCCTTCGGATGCGCCGGCGTGTCAAGAGGTGAAGGTCTAACACGGCCTTGAGGAGCATCGTACGTTCCGCAACACGCTCGGCCGCCATTTCCTCATTGGCTCTCCGTGACTTCTTCCGCGAATGCCAGATCGGTTCGCGCGCGAAAAAAAAAAAAAAAAAAAAAAAAAAAAAAAAAAAAAGATGATCTCCGCGCGCGGCAAAATGAAGGAACGCGAGGAATGCATTGCACCGTTTCGACCTAACCCGAATTAACTCATTAACATCCCGCAACTCTAATCGTCGTCGGTTTTTGCGTTTCAACGCTGTAGCGCGAAAGAGCTGTTGCAATTACAAATAACGGCAATAAGCTGCTCAATGTTGACGTCGTGATTAAACAGTCGTTAGACACACTCCGTGTATTTTTAAAACGTTAATTTGTATTTGATATATTATTCCGTATGGAAACCGAAGAAATTTTAAACCGTGAAAAAATTCGATCGCGTTGTAGACGAGTCAAGTACCCGCAATTATCCTCGGCTTTCGTCGTCCGAACTGGTCCAGCAGGTGTAAAACCACCGCCATCGAGGTGAACACGTTAATCCCCAGTTTTTCAACGACTCTCCCGTTGCTAATGTCAAAATGTCAGAGCACACGGCTTGTGACTGTGTAGGAAAAGGTACGATAATTATTGCGATCGACACACGCGGCGTTCTCGCGCAAATGATGTTTGCAACGCAGGTGCGAGCTTCACGCACAATTTCCCGCTTTTGCGCGCTCGCAAATACGTCCATTACGAAATAAGCCGCGCTAAATGTCGGCGCGTAATTATTCATTCCGCAGAAAACTCGATCGTAAAAACAGATCAAATTGAATTAAATATATCGATAAATATTGATTTTAATTCTCGAAATGAGAGAACGAGTATGTGTGTATGTGTGTATGTGTGTTTTTATTGGCAAACTCGATAATCGTAAAATCGAGCGAATATAAAGCGCGAAACGGCAGCTTCTCTCTCTGCGTATCGGTGCACGAAAACGATAACTCACCGGCGCAAACGCGAATTCATCATCGTTCTCGGGTTTCCAACCCGTTCGGGCCGCCGTTTCGCTTCTTTCTGCGACCCGCGTGCACACATCGAGGAGAAGCAGAAGGAATACAAAGACGACGATTTACGACTGTCGCCGCTCGCACAGCGAATTGATTTCACCGGATTTCACGAGCGCGCCCAGTAACCGACCAACCGTTTCCCTCCCGTCGTTCCTTTCAATATTTTTCTTCCTTTTTCCTTCTCCACTTCCTCCACCTTTCTTCCTCCTCGGATGCGCGTCGAGACAGAAGGAAATCTCGCGTTCTGTCCTTCGCGTGCGTCGCAAAAAAAGAGCGGTTCGGTCCTCAATAACTACCGTGCGCACAGTAGTCAAAGGAGGGGATTTGCGGAGACAAGAAGAAGAGAAAGGAAAAGACGGAAAGAGCGAAAGAAAGAAGGAGACAAAAGAAAATAGGCGGATGGGTCGATAGACAGAGCGAGGAGAGAGAGAAGAACGAAGAACGAGAGAGCAGAAGCGGAGGAAAGCCTCTCCTCCTAGTTGGTCCACATTAATTAACCTGCTCTCTTAATTGCGCGGCTTGTTTATTGCATGGCCACGGCCATTTGTCGATGGCTGCCTTGCGCCGGCTCCCGCGTACAGGGCTATTATCCGATCTCTGCGCGCTGCCCTTCTACCTCCGATATATACATATGTATATATCGATTCCGAAGGGTCCCTTAATCTACATACAGACCGGTATACGGTCTCTGATCCCGCCGGGTCCTCGAAACGAGGAATATTTATTAACCGAGCGAGCATTTGATCGCTTTGGGTTCGTGCCTCGAGACCGCGGCACAGAAATTGCGCGCATCGACGATGACGAGTGCGCAATTGATAATTTTGTTTCGCGAAACAGCAACAGCTATAGAATATAAATTGGATCACGTGAAAATAAATCGTTTAGACATCCGTGGGAGTCGAGTGTTGTTTACGCGCCGAGTCGCATGTCCGCGACGGACGGAGGCTTGGACTTGTCCCAAATTTTCACGCGCACGCGGAATGTCAATCTTCGCGACGGATCGGAGAGAGAAAAGAGATGTGGAAATTAAAACAATTGTAACAATTCGCCGATTGTCGAGCCGATTGGACATTCTTCTAATCCGAGGGATCGGTCAACGCGCGGTCGTGGCGCGTCACGAAAGAAGCAAGGCCGCCGGAGATGCGGCAGGTGCGCCCGTCTAATGAAGCAATCCTCGAGAGCAGGAAGGCCCGCTTACGAAGAATGCGCGCTTCTTCTTTCTCTCCTTCTTCTGCGAGCTCGGCAACATCCGAAGTACAAGAACGCGCGCTCCGGCGATGCCGAGCTTTCTCGCATCGAAAAAACGTCTTCGAGAGCAGAAGAAAGTGATGGCTCGAGATACGGTTGAGAAATATGATGAAATGGCAACATGAATCGCTAATTAAACCGGGGAAGGCGCGGCAATTAGTAATTACGGTAGCGTCGATCACCGGCCGGAGAGGCCAATCAGAGATAGAGGGTCTTGCTGCCCGAGGGTTCGGTCGGGGCTTCTTCTCTCCCTTCCCCTTTTGCGAGTCAGGCCACGCAGCGTTATCGTAAGTCGAGTATTTCATTGACTACGGTAGCTCCGGCCACGAAACCGGTCCAGATCGACCCACGGACGGTTCGCGAATCGCGCGCACAGAAAGTGCGCTCCGATCGCGAGAGGTGAGGGTGCAACAGCCCCGTAGCGAGGTAAAATTGATGATCGCGTCCCGCACGAATCGAAAGAAGCGTTATTTTTTCTCTTTTTCTCTCTCTTTCTCGTGGATTCGAGATAACCGCCGTCAGTGATGCGCGGGAAACGCATTAGCCCGTCCGGCACGTCGTCGATACGCTCGCGATACCGATCGCATTAAACCGCGTGGAATATTAATGTAATTTCATTTTTTTTTTTTTTTTTTTTACCGATGATTCCTCATAAACGCACGGCAAAATTAACGATCCGCCGTCAGATATGCAACGTTTTTTGCGCCGCCGTTACAGAAGTTCTACACTTTCACGATATGCGCGGATCGAAGTATATTAGCATTCGAATCTACAGGCATTAGATTGACTTCTGTAATAGCGAGAAGGTTTATAGCTTTTTGTAAAACGATTCTATAAACACAACAATTGAACTCACGCGTTGACACGAGTTTAAAACCAACATGAGAACTGTCCGCAACAGAGCTATGCAGATCGAATTGATCCGCGGAAACGCATTTCGGATCGAACTTTATTTGCTCGTTAGACGAGCTCCGATGAAAGATGAGTGTCATCGAAGAATTTTCGTATCGTTCTATAGACTGCACGCGTCGTGTTTCGGCGGAGCGCAAATCGCCGGGAGTAACGATCTTTCAGAAATAGAGCGAATCGGAGGTGCGGCGGACTGTGTCCGAAAACAAACGAACATCGACAACGAACGCGCTCCAAAGCTCTCGTGGGGAAGGGGATAAGAAAGCGGAAGTGGAATCGAACGGATCGAGTCGTTCGCTACCGCCGGAATATCCCGCGAACGCGAGATAAAGAGAGAGAGAGAGAAATAAACAAGAAAACTTACGAACAAGAGAGAGAAAGAGAGAGAGAAGAACATAGGGAGAAACGGAGGGAGACAGCATCGAGTTACGGAGTGCCGAACCTATTTTCGGTTCGGCAAAATGCAAGCGGAACGATAGACCGTGATGCATCGCGGCGTATGGCGTAAATCAAGCAACCGAACGCTCGCGCGCGCGCGCGGACCGATTCTCCAGTGGGTAGCAACCCACGCTCCCGCATTATATCAGCCGGCCAAGGCATATTTATTACTCCCGGCGATCCGGATTGGAACAAATGTTGCGCGGAGCTGCTGTGCCGCGTCCGCAAGTGCGTTATTACTGCGATTCCGAGCCGGCGCGCGCGACGTTAAATCGTTTTTCCTACGTCGACAAAATCGTTTCGATATTCAGGAATAAGTTGAACTCTCACACATTTTGATTTTACGAGGATCGTAAATTTTCCCCCACGGAAATTTATACGCTTCGGATTTAGATGGATGTGTTGTAGCAGATACGTCACGTCGCGTTCGTTAACTTTGTTTTTTTTTTTTTTTTTTTTTTCATCATCGGCGTGTTACTGACATTTTAGAACACAATTTAATACGCGCCACTTGGTCGCCACTCTATCGTTCCAAGATTTCAACGCGCCGCGCTTATAATGTAGACGTCTTTGTCAAGAACGCTACGTGTTAATGTTACTTTTTCATTCTTATTTAGCGGACGAAGCAGAAGGGTCGTCGACAGCGTCAAGTTGGTGCGGACGCCGGACAAGTGTTCTTGTGAACGTCGCGCGCAATACGGACGACGTTTACGACGAGGCGCCAAGTGCTTATTCTTATCTGAACCCGACCCGCTTCCTCAAGACTGTACGAGGACATCTTATTGCGGAAGGGACGCCAAATAACATTGTAACGGCGTTTCGCGCTTCTATTTTCCGTCTCTCCGTCTTTAGAATTGCCAGCGGCAAAGACCGCAAGTCCTCGCGCAATAGATTGTCGTCCGTGACGCGAAAAATAATATCTTCTGTTCGCGCGCAATTAATTTCGACACGTCGTTTTATATTTAACAGTTTACTATTTTTATAAATGTGATACAAAATAAAGTATACATTACATTTTCCCGAGAAAAAACTAATCGTTTGTTTGTTTTATTTCACTCAACGTAGAATTATTTATTTTGCTCTTTTACGCGCGTGAAATAATAATTTACTGATTTTTGTGGGCGATACGTTCGTTTAAAAATTTACTCGAAGACGCCACCTGTATCTAATTTTGAATCGCGGCAAAAACCGCGTTACTGCAATCTTATTCCCGACAGACCGGCAATCTTCGCGAGCGGCGACGCCCTGCAGACGACGCGCGCAGCCCGCATCCCTCATATTGATAATAACACACGCACATGACACGCACCAAGAGTGTATTATGCGTGAGATAACGCGCGCACGCGGCCGCGGGACACAAAGAAATCGGGATTTGTGATACCGAGAAGCTCTGATTGCCGTGGCCCTCGCGCTGCCACGTTCATTACCGATCGTGCCATTAATCTGGCGAGCGAGCTGATGGCTCGCAGGCCAGTAAATATCTGGAACGATAACATCTGCGACTTAACATTCGTTCCACGGAGTGGTGGCGTTCCCGCCGCCCGAGTTTTCATACCACGGGCTACTTGTCCTCTTTAGCAATCAGCAACGCGCGCCTTCGCGTAAAAGATCGGTTGTCGATTTTCACGCGATACATAATGATTCTTCGTCTTGATTAAATTAATTACAAAATGCTCTTCGCGGCGAGAAATTTATCGCTGCGTAATTATTAACAAAATATTTGATATAAATTAACGACCATGCAATTTATTACCAAAAGTTCCTTAATAAAAAGATTTTTAAATAGTATCTTTTTGTGAGTGAGGTAATAAGAAAATCGAACACACTGGGAAGTGGTTCGCGAAGCATAAGCATCGTGAAGGCGTTTCGACTCTTGGGTCGCGCGCGAGTAATTAGATATCCCTGGAAATACATCAGGTGCTGACTGGTTCGCCCGATCGCCGCGTCAGTTTATACAAGAGCGGTTTCGCACTCCTAGAGAATAAGCCAATATTGCCTTACCAGATTGGGAAAGCGATAGCCTTGTACGCGACGTACCTCCTTTCCTTGTGTTTACATGTAAAGTTATGTCAGCGCACCCCTTTCGATTTTATAGGCTCTCTCTCGCGCGCGCACGCTTGTACCTATAATTCCCATCGTTTCACGAACGAAGTTCTCCGCGAACAGTACGAAGTCGCGGATACAACCCCAATTTTGCAAAACAAAAAAACAAAATTGTAACAACCTGACACGACACCTCTTCTTACAAGCCGTGTCACATTTTGTCATCGGAGTTTTGCATCGAACTCTGGAGCAAAATACGAGATTGTTAAAATCCACATGCGTTCTATCTCGACTTTTACGTCCGTGATAAAAAAAATCACGTGATTCTTTCAACATATCCGACATGTTGAGAGAAAGGAGTGGCGAGTCAAAATATCGAAGTCTTTCGTTCATTCGCGTCTTCAGAGATATCCGTCGAGTTCATTCGATATTCGATATACACAGTCTAACGTGCGGTATACGTGTTCAACGCGTACACGTTATACGCCGCCCGAAGTATTAACCAAACAAACAGCCACTATATCAGTCTGTAACGGATACTGGTACTACGAACATCGGAGAACATCGGAGTCCTACGCCGCGCTTTCCGCGCAGCCCGGTGTTTACGGTCGTCCCTTCCTCTCCTTCGCTTCGACCGTGCGCGCGAGGAAAGAACATCGCGATACCCGGAGCAATTAAATCGCTGAGACAATAATTAACTCCCGGTGTCGTGAGGTGGCCGATGTCGCGCCGGTGAATTGGAAAACGGGGCTCTCTCTCGATCTCGGCGCGATATGAACGATTACAAGCGGGTACGCGATCGGAGCGACAAGCGGCCGCGCAACGCGAAATTATTGGCGAATTTGCATCTTAATGGAACTACCTGCCTGGGTCTCTCGCGCGAGAGAAACAAAAGAGAGAAAAAGGAAGAACCCCGCGTTATAATTCCACGCGTTATTCGCTACCGTCGGCGGCAAAGAGAAAAACGACGTCGCTGAAAATAGCCCCCGCGGCGAGATGCGCTCGACGATGCGCTGCGTCGCACCATCCGTTTACGTGAAATCGAAAATTTTGTGAGAAAGAAAGAGAGAGAGAAAAAAGAGATAACAATGTTAATATCGCGAATGTCTTCATTAAAATTATTGAAAAAAAATCTCTGATATAAAAATAGTTTAAAACAGATTTTAATATTTAAATTATTCTGTTTATCAGAGTGAAGAATATCTAAAAAATAACAAAGAATCCCGTTCTCCAGAAAACTTCGTGTCACGTTGCGCGGCCCCGTACCTTTCGCGATGTGCGAGAGAGCAAAATTCCGAAATAGAAATGCAGAAGAAACGAGCCAGGCAGGCGGGAGACTATTTCGGGTGAGGTCAGAGGCTGAGGTCAGTCTCGCTGAGGCCTGGTCAGCCTCCCACGAGTCCTGGAACCCTGCCAAGTCCGACGCCCACGCAACACCGACCGAACAGAAACCTGCGGGAATTCGAGCAACAGCACGACTCCCCCATTCGGACTGTGATCTATGTGATCCACGCACCGAGAAATCATCGTGGTAGACACTTTCGTAATTTGTCGACGCGTTAGCAAAAATTCTCAAATACTATGCTTCGTTGCAATTATTTGCCCGACAATAAAATGTTAAATTAACGAAATTACATCGTCGCTACAGAGATAAATGTTTTTTTGCGACAAATAATCTGTAACTAAACGCTGTTTTAAATAAGCAACATTTTATGCGTTCAAATTTGTCAAAGAGTAAATCATAAAACTGCAGCAAATTTTGTTAATAAAGTAACTATAACAAAACATTAGTTTTTTTACAATAACGACTGATGAAACATGTGTAATAACTGCTTGCTTACATTCGTACGTAAATCCGATCAATCCTCAGGCATTTAGTAGATCGCGATCTGGCGGATGCCAGAAAGTCCGAGCGTTCAATGCGATCGCGTGCCTTCGTCTCCGCGGCACGCGGGAGAAAGCGGAAAAGGCATCGCGAGTCGATTCACGATGACGACGAGGGGCGAAAACGAGACGGATTTAAGACGCACAAGTAGACGCTCTCGCTCGGAAGGAATTTACGGCTGTATCGCGGTGAAGCATGGTAATAGCCGTAACATGGCAGATATTAGCAACGATTACCACTTGCGCCACCGCGTTTGTGTACACGTAGAAATTGCCTCCTTCGGGACGCCTTAACGAGACGTGAATAATGACGATATTTTGCCGTTACGAAATGCGAAATGCTCGATACAGTAAAATAATTCAGAGATAATGGCCACCTTTGCGAACTCTATGCGGTTTTTAAGAAATTGAATTTTTCAAACTAAAACCACCGGCATATCTCACCGGTAATTGCTTGTAAGTTGTACATCGCGTAAAAATGATAAACTGTACTGAGATACATATCGTGGAAAATATTTCTTTCTTTATAATTTTAGTGAGAAAGAGAGAGAGAGAGAGAGAAAGAGAGGGAGAGATGTTTTAAAACTTGGGTCTATCGAGAACTTCGTGAAGTTTCCTCAGAGACCTTCATCGAGAGAACGATTTAGCTAAGTTTCGAGGCGGTGGCAGCGTTCGTTGGGCTGTGGCCAAGAAAAAGGGAATGGCGCGTGGGTGAGTCGCGCGAGCAAAGCGAGTCTCTCTCTCTCTCTCTCTCTCTCTCTCTCTCTCTCTCTCTCTCTCTCTCTCTCTCTTTCTCTACCGGTCTCTCTGAAAATAACTATGCCTCGTTTGACGTCACCCACCAATTCAAATCGGCTCTCTCTCCTTTCCCTTCTTCCCGTTGCGCGATTTTGCATAATATCGAAATAATATTCGCACGCTACACAATACATTGAAATGCAAATCAAATCTTTTTACGGCGACGTGTGCGAAGAGCAAAGGTGAGCTTGTGACGCGATAAGAAAGCTGACATTTAATATTGGACTATGAAAAATGTAACTACTATTTAGCAGCGATATTTTTCACGCTCAGCACATATCTGATAATATCAAACTCGACGATTTCACAGTTGCGAGATGTTGAATAGATATTTCGAGTTGTATTTCACCGGCGAGAACGTAGAATGTGTGTTAGGTGTGTGCACTGCTTTTGCCCGGAACTTTAACATAACGCGCGTATTCGTGACATCTGGTCCGTTAAATATGATATCATTCAAACGCAAGCGAACCGTGGAAGTAAACCGGGAAGCGTACGCTCGTGTCGTCGTAACAAGTTTGCGAAAAGATCGCACGCTCGCGTTCGCGTCGATAGTAGGAGCGCGAAAAGTGGAGGATCGGCTGACCCGAGGCGGTCGTCGGATTTAACCTCTGCAAAAGGTTAGCGCAATTTCCCTATGAAAATCGGGCCACGAGGATGAATCGGGGCTTGAGTCGCTCCGCAAACGAGAGGAGAACGGGCTGATCGAGAGATCGAGAGACGTAGAGCGACGAAGCGATCCCGCGGAGGGGTCAAACGGATAGCGCAATTTCAACGTAATGTTCCTACACGACCACGATCGCGATCGATAGCGATTTGCCGAGGGAAAGATGGCACGAGATACGTGACTGTGATCTCGAGCGCGCTAAAACGCCACGGAAGAAGAAAGAGACAGAGAGAGAGAGAGAGAAAGAGAATGAAAGGACGAGATAGAAACGGAGGAGGAAAGCCGATTTGATGAGGAAGGAGAAAAGGGTCTCGAGAATGTGCGAGGATCGAATCTCGGATGATCGTTTCCGATCTGCGAAGACCGGATGCATCGCTCACACCGGTCGCGTAGCTGGCGCGTCGAGCGCTAATGACTCGTGAGAAATAAATAGCGCTCGTTATTGCGCACAGCGCAGCTCGCAAAAAAGTCGGTACATTCGACCGATGGAGACATAAAGAGTCCGCTGTAAAGGTATTCGCCATCGTGCGTGATGTTACACGTCTCAAAGCGGAGAGAGAGAAATCCGAGACACTATCGCGTCTGCGAGCGGAAAGAATCAAGAATTTCCTTAGTGTACAAGTTCTATGAAAGTTCCGTTTGAACAAGTCGATAAATAATCGCCTCGAAGTTGCTGGACTTTTAAACGATTAATTAACGAAGCGGCACATAAACAAACAATGATAGGGTTTCATTAGCGCTCAGTGCATTTAGAGTTTCACGTTAAATATATCAATTGCGTTTTCTGTCACGCGCCGATACGTAGAAAAACAACGCTCGACATCAAACTAAACACTGTCAACATATTCGCACTTGCTAAACACGGGCAAAAAACACGATTGTGCAATATGCGCACACAGTGCCTGTCTGCTAATTAAACTCATTAACTAATAAAGCTGGACAAGATACACGTTCGAGGTTCCGCGAATCGCTACCGTTGTCGAGAGTCCGTGGCGCGCGGTGATTAACGAGCAAATAGTAGGAGAATTACAGCGCGCGCGATCGCTACTAAGTAAGGACAATAATTAAAAACGTTTGACAAACCCGGCGGGAGACAAATCGGCGCATTTGATTTATGCACCACGTCGGCTATTAATATGCGAGAGGGTACGTTGTCGGTGAGCGCGCGTGTGTGAGAGACCGTCTCTCTCTCTCTATCTATCTATCTATCTATCTCTCTGCGGCATATCACCGTGCGACTATTTACCGCCGTGCATTCCAATTAATTAGACGGCTATCAGAACCTAAACGTTAGCAGTGCGTTACTAGCGCATTAGCGCAGCCAGGACCGATCATATACGGGTGCGCGCGCTCGCGGGAGATTAACGTCGCATGCAAATCGCAACGACGAAGCGAGTCTCGATGACCGTTCCGGCGGCGATGCCGCGTTCCGCCGCATTGTGTTCGCCGCGCGCAACTAATTGCCGGTTCGGCAGTAAACACGTAGATATAGAAATGTGTATAAATCGACAAGGCTATATTGTGCTGACAGCACTAATTACAATAGCAATTTCCTTATCGATTTTTTGCCATCACACCGGCGGCGAGCGAACGGGCGAGCTAGAACGCGCGGCGAACACAAATAGCGAGCGCATATAGGAGCGGTTTTAATGCGAGCGATGTAAATTTATTCTCGTGAAACTCGAGCGCGGACCCCGTTCGCGGCGAGATTAATTGCCGCGATCTGTACGATTGCCGACGTACATGAAATCGGTATCGCGCGTGAATCCCGCGGATTCTCTCTCTCTCTCTCTCTCTCCGTCTCTGTCGTGCGCGCATATCGCTCGAGCCGCGTGTGTGCGTGGGTTTTGAGCGCACGCGAGCAACCAACACTGTGTGCTTTCCTACCGCGTTGCGAGAAACATTTACGTGGGGAGACAATGCAGACATTCGTTTATCTTCGACACGCGTTGATTTACCGAACGCGCGATAAATCGTCGTTCCATAACGCGCGCGCTCTCTCGCCGAGAGATTTCGCATCCGCGCGCGGTGTACGCGCGATAGATCGCGCTCTCAGCACGGTGTGTTGCATAATCGACAATAAAATCCTGAACGAGAAGGAGAACGTTGGGATAATTGGATGTCTCCTCGCAATCTCCGATCAGTTTTTTTTTTTTTTTTTTTTTCATATGTACGAGAAGCAATATTTTGTTCCAATTTACGAAATGTTCTTTTATATAAAATGCAATTGTTCGTAAAAAAATATATCTTCGATTAGAGAATAGATTTGTTTCCCATCTTTAAATTGCGCGTGCTGATCTGGAAAGGTATGCGACACAAACACAGTGTTTTGTTGCGCCAAACCACAGAATGCAGTTCAACGACTTGTATACGTGCGGTACTGGTTTGCAACACGATTGAGCACCTACTCGATATTTCTCGAATCTGCATTGATACGAATATTTTCTTTAACGGAGAAAATACCGCCGGTGTTAGACTATATCATCGCCCACGCGCTAAATGTTGTTGCGTCAATATCGCTCGCGAAAACATTTCGTTGATACCGATAAACCAATCGAACTGGAAGTGTCAACGCGCCGAGACGGTGTCGCGGCGAGAGAGAAAAATCGACTTCGTTGCGGAGAGACTCTCTCATCTGGCACGCGCACATTCTTTCCTCGTCAGACTGCGGAGAATGCAGTTGCACCGGTCCCCGCTGAATTCATGATATATGCGTGCCAATACGATTAGTTACGGGAATACTGCGCGGTAATTGCCATGTCGAACGCCGCGAGAGATGCGGTCGTCGGAGATTCCATTAAGAGTAAAAACCTCGTTGAAACTGAAATCGCATCTGTTTACGTCGCATCAGTGACGTAATATCTACGGAAGCAGATATTACGATGTCTTTGCGGTTCGAGTTAATTAACAGTCCGCGGGACGAGATAAAGTAGAGAATAAGAAGAAAATCGTTTAATCCGTCGTCAAACCCTGTATTTGAGCTGGATAAGGAAAAGTTTTTACGCGCCGCATTATAAAACTCAATTTTTTTTTTTTTTTTTTTTTTTTTTTTGATCGACCGAAGAAAAATCCAGGAACATTAATTTTATATACCCGGATATATTTTAGAAGAACGGTGCGTTTTTGATCGCGGAAATTCGCGATCGAGAGTACGGACAGAGCGCACAGGCCTAACAGCCGGACGTAACATGCGACACCGGCCACAAACATACCTTGTGTAGCTTGTCCGCCCGGCGCATTAAATGCAAGCATAACCGTACGATATTACGGTCGTTTCGCGCGAACGGACACTGCGAGCGAGAGAGTTCGCTGCGCGGATGCACCTGCGGTAAACGACGAGACCCTCGTGTTTCCTCTCGACCCCGCCACCCTCGTCCCCCGCCTCCTCACGGGTCTTCTTCGACGTAAGGGCGCACACGCGTAGGCAGGCGTGAAATACTGCCGCACGACGAACATTTCGCAGGCGGAAAGGAGTCCTCGCGCGCGTGCGAGGTCGGAGAACCGATTAAAAGTATATACGAACACGAAGCTCTCCACGTGATAATTAATTCACGGCACGCAGTGACATTTTATCCACGCGATCCGCACGGGACGAACTCACTTTTTCGATCCACATTTTTTTATGTACGTCTCTCTTCGAATTAATTTTTTGTTGCAAACAATATTGTAAAATAATTATTTTTATTTTATCGGATTATATGTCTTATGTTACACTGATCTCTGTTGATAATAATAAGAGTTTTGAAAAAGATTGAGAGATACAAATTTATATCGCGCGGTGCTCGCGATGGCCCCTTTTTTTAATTGCACGGAACGTCGATCTTGATTACACTCGGTGGAAAGAATGTCGCTTGTATAGGTCGACGCACTCGCCTCTCTCAACCCCATCCCGGCATTTATCCTTCGTGAGAGGAGTCACTTTTATCGCGCGTCATACGCACACGCGTACATATTTATATGCGCGCGTCGACTAAATTACGGACTTTCTTCTCGCGCGAGGACAACCAAAGAGCTCGCGCGCAGATCGATCACTCGGAGAGTCCCGCGTTCGTTCTTCTCCCTCTTTGTTTTTTTGCATTTATTCTTGTCCCTCACATGAGAAAGGTACACGTCTCAGGCGACTCCGGGAGCGCGCGGATGCAAACGAGAGGATTCGTCTGGCCGCGGGAACGGATTCAAGCGATTCCTTTTTGCTAATGAAGGAATCGTCGGTTCGACTTTGTAATTAACCCGCCAACGGATGACCACGTCAATGAAACTCTCGTTACAGATATACACAGGCTTTCCGTCTTTCTCTGTCTTTGTATACGCGCGCTATGTCCCTTTCCCCGCTCTTTCTCTATCTTTCTCATTATCTTGCGTGTCTTTCCATCTCTCTCTCTCTCTGTCTCTCTCTCTTTCTCGTTTTCCCGCAGACTCCGTGATCGCGGTGGCTTCCTCGGCACAGCCACGTCGCAGAAAGTAATTACAATAATGAATGTTTATTTTCGCAATCAGCTCGAGAGCGCGGTAGGTAGACGTATACCATTCCGTAAGGTAACTTCTCTCGGGTCTCTTTCTCAACCCCTGCGGCAAGGTGGTCCCTTGGTCGGAGAGGCATCGACGTGCCTCGCCGATCGGTATACACGATTCTCTCCTCGTTGCCGATTTCGTTTTGTTCTGACCGAGACGACGTTGACGGACAAGAAAAAGATACACGCCGTGCGATAAGAGAGAAAAGGGTGTTTGAACGAAAAACCGCGAAACAATACTTTCTCTATATGTGACACAAGTATTCGTTACAAAATTGTTTTTTTTTTTTTTTTTTACACAAACGAATCACTACGAGATCACTCGGGGGCAAAGCGGCTTTTAATTCAAAACCGTTAAAAAAATAAAACTCATATATGTCTGCAGTTTTTTTACCGAATTGATATCAGAAAACCGCGTTAATCATCGCGACATCGCGCGATTGAAGAACGTAAGAAGGAGAATCAATTTCTGAATAAAGACACGAAATCGATTCGATAAACGGGCATCCTTCTTCTCCGGCGAATTCGAGATACATGTGATTATTTATCCGCGCTCTCGTTTCTCTCCCCTTCCCCTTGTTCGCCGCGCAACGCGAACTTCTGGCCATTTATCCCCGCCGATCGCCGACGTATGTAAATTTACGGAGTCGTTAATTGCGGCGAACTTCTTTCGCCGCATGGAACCTTCTCGGCCAGAAAAACCGCTGCCATCGCTCGAGGCATGCACGGCCGGCCACTTATGTGCCCCCGGTGTACCGATCGTGCGCGCATGAGTCGCGGCGCACACGTGTGTGCGTTCGAACGGTCACATTAATGATCAGCTGAGCGTGTGGTGAAAGAATGTCGACTCGCGCAGCAACAGCTGATTTTTCATTTGCCCTCTTCCAAAATTCAAATTCCAGAGTACAAGTTCCGAGAACCGTAATTTTCGTAAAATTACAGCGCGCGACAGACTTGCGAAACACAATTAACAGCTGACTAACTAAATGTTCTATTAGTAAATTAAATTAAGCTATAAAAAAAGAGAGATAAAAAGAAAAGCTGTACCCCTTTTTTTTTTTAATTTCTTGTTGGATAAAAATCTCGCGCAATTTACTTTCCCCCGTGGCGCCATTACCCGCGCAATCGAAGTCGTTAAATAGACTTTTTCGCGGATATTCCGCGTCGAATCGGAATGTTAGCCGTAGTTGGAAAATCAATACCGGTTTTATCACCCGCATCAATGGCCGCCGCGCGCGCGTTCCGAGAGCATCCATTATGTGTGGCCGCGGTTGTTTTGCGTTGTCCGGGGGTATGCAATTGTACCGATAAAACAAAAGCGGCCCCTATCAGCGGTACCGTGCCATTAATGGTCTCTCTTTCTTGCTTCTGTTATGCGATAATACACAGTGGCGATGCTAGAGCCCGCCGTTATCCTTTTGCATCCATTAGTCCGGGTGGAGGGCAAACTAAGAAATTGTAGCGACTGTGTGTAATCAGAAAAGTATATGCTCTCTCTCTCTTTACATGAAGCGTTCCCCCCTCCCCGCGGCACGTAGCTAAGAGGAAAATTTATGTTAAGCGAAGACAAAGCCTTTTGTTCAGGAAATCCCGGAAGGTCATCTCGATAAAATCGTAATGTTCGCGATAACATTCATCATTAAAATCCGTTTTTATTTTGCTCAAAAATGTCTACAAAATGATCTTACGAGAGAGATCAAGCACTCTCGTCGTGTAGAACTTGAATAAAGCGCAATTAAAAAAAACAAAAAAAAAAAAAATTGAAAAGACTTAAATGTCTCATAATAATAAAACTTTTTTGTAGATGATATTTAATATGCTAATAAGTACGTATTCACGATAAGATAAATTGGCGAGGCGATAATAGCTTTATTTGCCGCAGATCTGGTACATCTCTTATCGTTAACCAAAGTGCATCGGGGGACGTCTGCCGCACGTCTACGGGCGTGAATCATGAAATTTTAACTCGTCACTAATATATTTTCGCGTCGCGCTTTATACACGATAAGCGGCGTATAAAAGGGAAGGTAAAAGGAACACAGCCGTTACTCATCGGATGAAGATAACATAATTACGTTTGCATGAACCAGCCGGCATAAATAACAAGTACATGCATTTATGGATATCGCGCTGGAGTCCGCCGGACTAATCCGCATTACAATACTCCTCGCGGAGGGAAGAAATTGAGAACACGGAGGATCGCGCGCGTTCATAAATCTGCGAAACGCTCGCGGATAAATAATCGCCGTTTGATAATTCGCACGTCAACGATTCGGCGCGCCGAGAAGTTTAAATATAACAATTCCCACGGATGCGTGAAAAAGAATTCTCGCGTAATTTAGCCGCGTACTAAAAAAGTACACATTTACTATTCGATTGAACAAATCGCGTGTATATCAAGACGTTTTTCTCGACAAAAACGCGCAACGACGACAGAATAACCGCCACATTCCTCTCTCTCTCTCTCTTTCTACATCGCAAAAGCCATAAATCTCAGCCGAGGGAATCTCGTAAACTTCCGGTTCCCCGATAATTCGACGTTCCTCCCGTCTGCAATATTTTATTCGCCGATACTCCGTCGTTTCTGCGAAAATGCCAAGCGGTAGCGGCCGGGTAGTAAATGTCAAAATGCTCGAGCAGCTTGCCAGGACGAGGTCTAAGCGCCTGTACATGTCGCTGCGAGCTCCATTAACGTGCGCGCGCGCGCACGAAAGAGAGAGAGAAAGAGAGAAAGAGGAAAGAGGGAACGAGAGGCGAGCTACCAGTAGTGCACCTCTGCACTAGGCGATATGCATTCGAACCAGTTGCACCGGGCTGGCGAGGTCGGGGTGAACGTCCAACGCCTTTAAAGAGAGCACGCCGATGCGCCTCGCCCTGTCGGCCCAGCTTCTTGCGCCGCCTTCGGCTTAAGGGTTCGTTTCCACCGGTTGCAAATCGAGTTCGATCGACCGCATTTATATCTGAGTATCATGTTTCAAATAATATTCCGTTTGAAAATATCGCACAAGTACAAAACGCTACAAACTCTCGTCAGAATAGATATATCACATATCGATTTGAGCGATATTGTTAAAAAGTTTCGATTTACACCATGTACACACGCGAACGTTTTGATTCCGTGACCAATTTGCAGAGACAATAATATCGGTTCTATCGTCTTACGTGCTTTGAAAACCGTTTGCAAACAAGAACGATCGATATACGCATATATTTATAGCTGACGATAGCGTTTTGTACGTACCTATAGGAGTTTATTTCTGTGAAAACAGACATGTTTCTGTCTCTCTTTCACTCTCTTTATAAAGAATCAATTCGTGAACACGCGAGCAAGTTAGGAAGAAACAAAGTCGTTGTTTCCAACTTTATCAAGTTAGTCACAAAAAAAATATTCTTTACGTAGAATATTACGAAAACTATGAGACGCAGTCTGTGTTCGCGTGAGAAATAAACGAATTGTTAAAGACGGGCAGAAGATGAACGATAAAAGCAAATTATAAGGACGTGTCGATGGATCGGAGCATTACGCACTTCGCGGCTGACTGGTCAGTGGGAATGCGCCCTAACGCGCGTGTTGCATCCGATTCATCTCCGGAGGCAAGGGACATACATCGAGGGCATGCGATACGATTCGCAGTGCGTCCGGACCCGATTGCGAGATTAATGGAAGATATCAGCGATGAGTGCGCACTTTAATCAACGAAATCGGCGAGTACATAAGACGATGTAGCACATTCGTGCAAATCACAAACGACGAAGAAGAAGACGATAAATACGAAGAGAAGCGAGAGAGAGAGAGAGAGAGAGAGAGAGAGAGAATTGAATGTCGATATATCCTCTCTCCGGTATCAGTCGAAAGATGTTGCGCCACCGCGGGAATTTTTATGCGAATGTATTATTTTACAAAATCCAAGGAGAACGTGGAAAACACGATGGCAGTGATGAGATAAGAAAGACGCGGAGAAACAGACGCAATATAACAGGATACGGCACCATAAGACGTTGATGATATCGGCAACTACACAGACACACCAACGAACGGAAGAAGGAAGGGAGATGGAACGACGATAGTTAGATATTCAGATGCGGGAAGAAAGATAATGAGAAGTGATAGCGCGTGTATGAAACGGTTGCTGTTAAGCTAGCTAAGCGGAAGCTCCTTTTAATAAAAGTCCGATTTCAAATTGAATCTCGCAAACGATCGCCAAACGTGGCCATAAATCCAATCTGTATGCGCGTGTTATTTTCCCGATCTTTTTCTCGAGAACAAATAGATACAGTTGTCCGCGTGCAATGAACCGTAAAAGTTTGAATCAAGAACAATCTGTTAGATCGGCAGATTGTTATTCGTGCGAAAGTAAAGGCCGTAATCGCGCGCGCGGAGAATAAAAACAAAAAATCCGGAGCAGAGACGGAGGAGGTGCAGCAGACCTCGTTACCATATCAGAGCGGCTGATAAAGACGTGTTTTCCCTGATAACGTGACTAGCACTCGTGCTCGTTGACAATGAATGATAATTGCACTAGTCAGCGATTTGATGTTACAACGTCAAGTTACATTGCCAATTAGCAATTCATTCTTCCATTGTTAGTTTAAAGCTGTTTGTCACATTGTATTACTTGTTGTAACAAACATGTGTGAGAAATCGAGCGTTTAAATTTATTAGCGTTATCGCGTAATTTCTTTGTGAACGCCTAATATTATTCTCAATATCCGTGCATGTTTTCAATAATAAGATTTATCGACCTAATTTATTATTGAAACTATGAAATAAATCATTAAGTATCTTTCTCTTCGTGAAAAAGAAATTTCGTAGCCCGGGGCCGACCCAATTTCGCATAAAGTTTAGGACAAGCGAATTCCTCGACTCCGATGATAGGCACCTCGATAAACTCCCGGGTCCCGAATAAAGACGCGCAGGTACGAAAAAAAGATTCACTTTTCGAGAGCCGATAAAGCCGAGCGTGTGCGCAACACGACATCGCGCGAGACAGAACGAGAGGAGGCACCTCGCAAATCGGCAGAAGCAAAAAGCGGCCGGGTCGAGCTATTTTCTTAAACACGTCTTAAATTCCAGCTAATAATTGAGCAGCTGAACGCCTGGGCGGGGATACTGGAATTATGCAAATCACGTCAGATCGGGATCGTGTCCCGAGGGCGCGACGTCCAAGAAGAAGGAGGGTTGGAGAAGATGGCTCGGGAGGAGAGTACAAGTATCGTGGAGTGAAGGTAGAAGGAGATGAAGAGGACGAGATGAACCGGCGGAAAAGAGGAGAACGAGTAGAGAAAGAGAGAGAGAGAGAAAAGAGCGCGACGAGGATATATACGGAGAGCGCGCGTATGTGTGCGTGTACGTGTGAAGGGAGACTCGCCCCATTGTGATTGCTATACCCACGGGCGGAATGTTCCTTCGGTGTGCCGTCTCATGCCGACCCGCAACCAAACCCGAACGAACTCATCCTACTGTTCGCTCTCGTCCCAGCAACGGAGCAACAGGTTGCACAACCTTCCACCTGCCCTCTTGTTTGCCGCCCGCCATACATACGTATGTGCACACATACACGGCCGTACACTCTCAGTACGAGCGCCTAAGGAGAAACAAAGAGAAAGAGAGAGAAGGCGAGTCTAACCGTGAGTAGCACGGTGTACGAAAAGTGTTCGACAAGAACCGCGCGAGAACACACAAAAAAATAAAAAAATAAAAAAAAAAGAAAACCGCGCGATTTGAGATTTAAGAAAGAATTGTCGGACAAAGCGTTCGCAAAATTTTTTTCAGTCTATTTTTAGAAATTTTATTTATTTATACTCGCGAAACGTTGGATACTTCGTTGTCACATATCACGTATATTTCCTCGATAAGATTCGCTGCAACGCGCGGCTACTGCGATAACGACGCACCAGAAAATAAGTGACATCGCGATAAAAAAAACCGACTTAAACCGATTCACAGCAACCGAAGCGTTTTTGCCGATCAGATATCATTATTGACCGTCGTAACAAAGTAGCAAATCCATTCGCGGCAATGTTGGGAGAGAGCAAACGTTTATGAGATACAAAAAATCTCGTTTACGAGATACAAAAAAAAAAAAAAAAACCGATTCGAACAGATGAAATACTACGTGATATATTGAACCAGTTTTCCGCGCGAGAATTTCAAATGCGTACTTAGAAGCACAAGAAACGATCGCAAGGCGGAGGACGCGCGAGAAATCGCGCGGTCGCTAAGAAATGCACGCGAAATAGCACGCGGTTATGACGTTCCGGCCGAGCGCAGTTGATTTTTTTGTGAGGCACCGATGCGCGACGAGGAACGTCAAAGATGGTGACGGAAGTGCCGTTTTATCGGAGATATAAGCGGCGAGGGGAGGAATAGATCGCGATCGGCAGCGACGAAACGAGATTCACTTTACGAGAGTAACGACCAAGATGCCGGTCAAGAACTCGAAGTCGCCACCGAGTCAGCGACTGCCAGCCTCCCCGAAGAGGCCGTGGAACCATGTATTACGACCTTCGTTTTTCCCTTCTTTCTCACCTACGGCATGTGGTGGGAGACGACGAGGTTTGCGGACGAAGGGGACAAGATCGATGCACGCGGTGCGCCGCGAAGGCGTGGTCGGTGGACAAGATCGCATCTTCTCTAGAACGAAGACAAGCTAAAAACAGGTGAAGAGAGAGAGAAAGAGAAAGAGAGAAAGAAAGAGAGAGAAAAAGACGTGACAAGAGGTGGAACGAGATCGCAACATTGGTCGCGAAGGATGAGGATGATGGAACGAAGGCGATTCTGAAAATTGGGACGTAGGGTATCTGTAATCGGGGGAGAAAAAAATAAATATCAAAAGTCACGCCGAGTTGTCAAGAAAAATATAACACCGTGTCACGAGAAAAAAAGAGAGATATATAGTTCCTATATATTTAGGGATGTACATCTTTCTAAATTAATTTATAAATAAAATCAACTCTCATTAAAACGAGAACTTTCTTCTCCTTCTAACTTTTTAAATATCCTAGATGTAACTCTATTTATTTTTCACGATAGAAGTGGAGTAAATAAAAATAGCCGAACACCTCGGCGGCTATTTCGGTATATTTCGAGCGACACTCGCGGGGAATATAGATCCGAGCGTATTAAAGTACAAATCCGCGATATCATCTAATATCTTATCAAGAGTATATTCGATACCAAAAGTCACGCCAGTCCGTTGACCCTTTCTGAAGTCGTATCCAGGCAAAGGACGAGCAAGAAATCCTAGCGGAAAAACGGCAGGAAGAGACGAAAGGAGGAGGCAAAAAGAGAGAAAGAGAGAGATGAGGGAAGGAGAAACGAAGGGAGGGAAACACCCGAGGGAACGTATGTGGACGCGCGCCATCGCGATGTAGACATTATAGGTACCGTCGTCGTGCATATATACTTGGTTGGCGTTCCTGTTACCGTGCATGGCGTAAACGTGGCGCGCGCGATATCAACGGCGGTTCGCGGAGCAGAGGTCAGAGATAAAAGGCCGTGATAAGAGTAGCTCGCAGGTGAACTAAGTGTGTAAGCGAGTCGATAACCGACCGCGCTATCTTATCTCCGCTCGCTACGCCGAGCGATACAGCGCGCGCAAGGGGGCGGAGGCGGCGGCGGCGGCGATAGACCGGCATCGAGGTCGGGGATTCTACGGTTGGGTGTGCGCGGCTCGTAGAAAAGCTAACGACCGTCGTATTGTTTCGCAACGACGACAACGATGACGATCGTCGACGATTACGGGAGAGCAAGAACTAAGGACGGATACGGCGCGGCCGCGGTGACGATGCGAGCCGCGCGTCTCGTTATTATAAGCGCGCCGAGAAGGCGTTTCGCCTCCGATCGATTGTGAATGCGCACATTGAGCCGCGCGGTTCTCGATGCCGACCTCATGACGGTCGATCGATACGTGCCGACCGATCGGCAGGCTTTGTTTGCCGCGATTGTTTTCGCCTGATCGGAAGCAGACGTCAGATCGGCGAGATATGTTACACGACTTGTCTTGAAAATCAGATACGGAGCGCGCGCGGAACGCTTTTGCGCCGTGCGCTCGCGCGTGTATTTCCGACGCGTTCGTTTCGAGCTACATTTCGCTGACAATCTATAATATGATATTTGTCGTGCGATAAAACTCTTTCGATGTTGTATAACTAGAGATACTTCTATTTCCTTTTTAAATATAGCACGTAGATAACACGCATGTACGCTTTGCCCCTCCAATTCTCTTTGATAAAAAAAAAATAGTTTAAAAAAATGAAATGTAATAAAAAAAATATTAATTTAATATCAATTTAATATTATTAATTCTGAAATCCTAAATATTATCTCACAAATATACGCGCGCGACGTCACCGACATTCGTTGTTTCGAGCTAATGGGAAATTTTGATTGATCCCACGTGTTCGTCTTGACGGGAGGACAATTTCCCGGAGCGCCACAATATAAATTGTCATTTTGCTAAAGCCTAATGGAGCGATTCGTCTCTGTCAGGCGCAATAGTTACCTCAAACCCGCGGGATAAGGTTGCATCCGCTACGTTTTCTTTTCATTTGCGTACGCGCAAATACACACAAGCACAGTTCGTGCGTAATACACGCGCGCGTAATCATACCGCGATATTTCTAATGGCAGACTACGAGACTCCGTCATTTGCGGTTACGGTTGACGTTCGAGTTACATCGCGCAAGCGTTTCTAATATCTCGCTGGAATAAACCCGTTTGATAAAGGGCGAAACAACAAAAACAAAAAAAAAAAAAACAATTGCATTTTTTCACGCGCGTCTTCAACGTGTGTGTGTGTGTAACGCGTGCAACGTGTAATTATAATATTTCCCGTCTAACGAGATGTTGTACCTGCGAACGTGATTTCAACGCCACGTTTTATTCTGCAATTACGTGTGTAAATGAGGAGAACTGTGTGTTTGTTTTTTTATTTATTTTTGTTTTTTAAACAAGGATTAGGTTTTGATATCCCCTGAGCGCGTATTTGCATAAAACGATATGCTTTCGAATAACTCGAAAGAATAAAAAGTAGGAATAGTTTTATATAAGTAATTTTGCACGCACAGATATTTCTGAAACAAAAAGATATAAACAAAAGAATAGATAATTAACGATAAATATTGATAAGTTTATATCGCGGTCGGTTTTTAGATAATATTAAAAAAGTTACGTTTGACTAGCACGCGGAACTAAACTTTTTCGCGAGAGTGTACTTCGAGCTCGCAGGTTCTATTTCAACGCGAGTTCCGCTATCAGCAGTCTGTACTTCCGGTGACTGCCGTCTCTGCATTCTACTATAGAAATTCAAGGAGAATCTATGTATATAAGAGAGTAGACACTTGTAACATATATACGAAAATATCCAACCCGCCTTTCTTCGACGATTCTTCTTCTGGCGTTTCAATTGTGAAAACATTTTACATTACAATGCTCAATTGAGAAAACAGACGAAATAAAGAACAACAAAAACGATTAAAAATAACGCACGCGCCGCGTTATATTTTCGACTTCGCAAAAAAAAAAAAAAAGAAACGTGATACACGATACACTTACGTGCGAACTTAGCACGTGGTTTTCACGGAAGAGAGTCAATGCTCGACTAATCTTGAAACTCGACACCAAACTATAGATAATCAGAAAACTGTGTCACGCATTGCACGAACAAAACACTGCAATTAACGTTATCTTTAACAGCGCGAGCGCGCGACGTTTAAATAAAAACTTCGATGCAATACTCAACTCGAGTAGAGCGCGATGTTCTCATCGTTTAGACAAATATTTACCAAAAAATATATTTAATTATACAAGAATAAAAACAACTTTGACATTGAGCTTTTTCATGTATATACAAAAAAATTTTAATTTTTACATTGTCGAAATTTTCACTCACCAAATCAGCGCCGATGCAGACGTCGTCGTCGTCGCGGCGACTGATGTCAGACCTCGTCAAACTGCGCGTTGATGCGTGCCATTTTCCACGATCGTCACCCTTATCGATTTCCTCTCCGATCCGTTCACACACAAGTCGTCATGCAGCCACCGTCGTGGGCCACGTGACCGGCGGCAGAGGGCGCCGATCGGAACCGCTTACTCCGGTTACGGCACGTGTGCACGTAATGCAGAGATGCACTCACGTACTGCAAACGGGACGTGCGTTTCCGCGACGGCGTCGTTGCGCGAGATCGGGATCTCCTCTGGAAGTCGTTGTCGTTGTCGTCGTCGTCGTCGTCGTCGCGGTGGTCGCAAACGGCGAACGCGAGACAACGATTGTCGCGGTTGCACGCGCGAGATCGTACTGGCGGCGCGAGTGGCGCGGCGCCGCCGCCGGCGGATCGCGATTTCGAAGGTGCGCGCGGATAAGAACGTAACCGACTGCGCGCCGCGACCTATCATCACTGTACGCACTGACGCCGACGCCCCGCGACGAGTCACGCGATAAACAAAAGGTATATGACGCGTCAGCGTGACCTCTACCCGTCCGCCGGGTTATTACGAGCGCGCGCGAAAACGACCGAAAATGGCTCCGTCGTAACGCGAACTCTCTCTCGACGCCCGTGTTGCCCGTCGCTTGCCCCGAACATAAACACTCGCTACCCGAATTTTACTGTCATTGCAAGTTTACTGTCGAATCCCGCGTACATACGCACATTTTTTTTGTTATGTTCTTCGTTTTTCACTTGCTCTCTCACTTTTCCAAATATACTTGAAGAGTACGTCACACAGTTTATCGATATTATGTCTCTCGCCTCGGAATTTTTCTTCCGGAAGTATTGCAAAACGTTCTCGTTTGTTATTGCATCGCAAATTTGTCGCGAAACGCGCGCAAGTTCTCGAACAGATACTATACAAGAAGTCGGATGGTCAAAAATTGCTTCTTGTCGCCGCGCACAACTTCGCAATACGACAATAGAAAGTCAAATAATATTTCACTTCCGCGTTACGTATACTTTGAATTACTACGTCAATAGGTACTTACTCCGATACGCTTTTCACTCCGATATTTTTCGTCGATGTTTCTGTCATTTTTTTATCAGCATGATAACGTTGACGCGACCGTTTTCACTACCTCGCCCGCCCACCGGTTGTCTTAGGGCCGGTCTGCACAAATCGCGGATCGCGAGGTCTCGCGGAATCGACCAATGGCCGAATCGATCAATCGATCAATGCATGATTGATGCGTGACTCGGGGTCGATTCTGTATCAAGCAATGTAGTGAAAATTACAAAAGTGAGCGAATTTACTAAAATATCTATGATCTTATTGGTCAACAACTAATAAATTTGCTCACTTTTGTAATTTTCACTACATTGCATGGATACAGAGTCGACCCCCTCTTTTTTCTTACTACATCGAGTATTTCAAGAATTAAAGTGGCCATTTAACGCAACTAATGAGAAGAGTAACTGTTAAGAAATCGTTTTAATGCTAAAAATCAGATCTTGTCTCATTTGAAATGATGATTCAATATGTCGCGAATGGAAATATTTCACTCAAGATGAGAAAACATTTTTCTTTTTACTTCAGATTATCCACAGAGTCGCGGCAACTGTTGATTTCCGGAAAATATGATCTTCCTTCTCCCGGGAGGAGGATTGTATCATCTTGAAAACGACTTCCCGACAGGACGGAGATGAGACGCGAAGAGAAATCATCAAATATGTATCCGTGATCCTATCTCGGGCATCGCGTGAGCACACGCGCGCGCGCGTCTAAATTACTGGCCGTTAGCCGAGATCTGAATTACTGGTTAACACCGATTGTCGTGTCAGGAACGCGGCGCATGGCGAATAAAAACGGGCCCGCCGCCGGTGCAGTGTATATCGCGATAGTTAAGGCGTATCGAGGCAAGGAGAGAGAGAACGACGAAAGAGGATATCGAGCCAGAACACAGGGAGATGACGACGAAAGCGTGTAAGTGGTAGTTGAGATCCGTCCGGTCGTGGTGGTGGCATAGCTATGGGCAGCCATGCGGAATAGCGGCAGAAACGACTTCCAGGTTTTCGCGTTCCGAAAGACCAGCAACCGATAGAAAACGACGTGCCCGACCGAGAGACGTGATCTCTGACACGGCTGTGTTTTTTGACGGAGAAACGCGAATTGATTCGGAGAAGTCTTCTTGTTTTCTTTTCTCAGCGCTTGACGTGTCTGTCTGTCTAAAAACCGTTAACTCTCTCTATGAGAAGGGATCTATAAAAAAATATTATAATAATATAAAATATCCATAGTGAGATGATGACTTTATGTTCATTTGCCATAGCTTTCAGGTGGTATCACCTCAAACCATTCCTAAGAGATGAGAGTGCGTTAAAAATCGTCAAAAACGAGTTCCGAAGATATTCTTTTGACGCGAAGATATTAAAACCGGTATACGCGGACAACGATGCGTACATATCGTCTTACCTCAATGTCAGTGCTCTTGGAATCTGTTCTGGTTACATTCATTAGAGTCATTAACATTCGATAAGCGTGGGAGATAATGAGCGTCGTTCATTCTTCATGTGAATTCTGTCGTTTGATCGATGGTTACTTTTTTTTTTTTTGAAGACGAGGAACTTCCATCAACGTGCTATCGTTCTATCGATCAATCGCCTGTATCAATCGCCTGTATCATTCACTTTGATATAATATTAATAAGACTGTCTCTCATCTCTTATTGCATTCTCGATTGATTATGTGCAACGTACATATCTCGATAAGGTGCATTTTATTACTCTCAAAAAAAAGAGATATAGTGTTTTCGTTCGATAATTCCCTGCTTGTTTCAGCGAGTGTTTTTTTTTTCCCTAAAATATCGCTAGAGAGCACGAACTTGTATTTGCCAGTGATCAGATGCTGAAACTTTTGCGAGAGTTTTGCGCGCTTCTCAAGCGAAGGCTCGTCTTTTCACCCTTTTAATTAAGTCGCGTGTACGGTCGAAGCGTTATTAGCGCAGCGCTATGCGCCTCGGGATCGGCGAGAGAGGAGGATCGGGATAAGGCGGTCGCCATTAAAGTCGACGCGTTGCGTTGGAAAATATCGTGCGGCGTCGCATAAATATCGCGAGCGCAAGAGCCAATAATAAAATCGTAAAAGTGGCTCGGGGTTCAAAAGAGAAGGCGCGCCTCTTGGCGAAGCCGGGGTCTCCGTCGCAACTCCTCGCGCGCGGTTGAACGCTCGCGATATTTAAGCCGATTCGCTCGCTCGCTCCCGCGCTAATGGCGTAGCGGCTACTTTTGCGCCCGAGAAAGAGAGAGGGAGAAAGAGAAAGAGAGAGAGAGACTCGTTAAGCTTTTACCTCCTCTTTCACCGACCAGCTTCCTCCACTCGGATGTTGATACACGGGAGCGCGTGTAAAAACACGCATACACACATTGGCGAGGCGCTCGACCTCGGTCGCTCCAATTCGCCCGTTAATTGGGCGACATTTTCGCCGTACGCCTTTTTTACGCTCCTGGCCTATCTCAACGAGCCTATATCCTTCCACCCTCTCTCTCTTTCTCTCTCTCTCTCTCTCTTTCTTTCTCGAGCGGCTGTCGGAGCATAAATTACGGCGATTACCGCTGGCCACTGGAGTACGCGACTCTCTTTCTCTCTCTCTCTCTCTCTCTCTCTCTCTCTCTCTCTCTCTCTCTCTCTCGTCTTCTCGGGAGCCGATTCGGTTCGCACTAATTATCGGCTTGCCGCGTTTCCGCCGTTTCTCTATCGAAGCTCGCGATGGGATCCTTTCGAGAAACAGACGCCGCCGATAGAGAAATAAACGCCCGCGTTATGGCTCCGGACGTTAATACGCTCCTGGCAAGCTGCTCGCTCGCTTGTTGCACTACAACGTGGCGCTTAAAAGCGATCTCGCTACTGGTAGTACCGGAGATCGTCTTCTAGATTGCGAAGGAAACTTTTTTCCCTACCCCCGTTCTAGAATCGCGCCTTAACACCGGTTATCGACGCGAAAAAGCGACGCGCGCGCGACGTGCGACATGTTCCCAACAGGTGTACACGGACGTAACACGAGATAGCTGCGTTATATAGGATTAGCATAAAAATCCGCGATGCAACCGCTGCGTCTTATCTCGATACAAACGGGCAAAATGCCAACGAACGACGACGTAAACTTCGCCGACGTAAACTACGTGCCGGGCGTGTAAGAAGTTTATATCCTAGAAGCGCGCAGGTTCGTCGCAGTAACGAAGTCGAGGATTTACGAGGTTTTATATCGAGAGAGAAAGAGAGAGAGCCAAGAACAAAATCGAGACTACGGAATGCAGCTGTGCTAACCGCGCGCATTTGGCCTGTGATTCGAAGTCACCAATCCGCAGGCGTGATTACAATCTGTCCGGCTAGTAAACCGCCCGATTCCTGCAATAGATATTCATCGCAACTTCGACGCTCGTCGAAAGAAAAAAGCAAACGTAATGCATACGAACAAAAACGTCGCGAAACTGATTCGCGCGCGAATCAAGCGGGACACTTATTTTCGCATCAAGCGCGAATCGTGAAATCAATTCGGCATTACAGAAAGATCTCCCTAGCAAAGAGAAATATGAGAAATATACGCGCGTTATTCGAAGTAACGTAACATTTTATATACAAGTTGCAGTATGGAGCACAGTTAGGTTTCAGAAGCGAATCAGAAAATAGTATTTCTCGTTGAACTAGATTTTCCGTATCTGCAAAAATTATTATTATTTTTTGACGATTTTTTACTGTTGAAATCTAACTCTGAAAAATATTATGTTTTACTGTTTTAGTTTTTTTATTTGCTACAGGAAGTTTACGCAAATTGTTCAAGAATTGAATTCTTCGTGCACGCGTCTCTTCGGGAAGGAGACTTACATCTTCGTTACAATTGCCCGCAATGGTATCAATGAAGGCTAATGGATCCTCTGTCGCTTTCTATTAAGGATACTGTCGGCGTAGCCGCGCGCGTGGCAAAAACGTATCCCTCGCGCATAGGTGGAATCGCGACAGGATGAGACGGTTAGGTACGTATCCTGAATAACGGCGTGTTTTTTTTTTTTTTTTTCGGCATGCGAAACGCAGAGGTCTTGGTGCCTGGCCGTACGTACGGAGCGTATATATCTCGTCCGACACATAAATTTATCGCGAGGCCGATCAGCGCTAATAAGACGGCGCGCGGCGGCAGCCACGCGCTGTCTTCGAACGAGCGCGTTCTTCTCCAACCAGTTTCCCGATATAACCGGCATTTTTCATCGGACCGTCAGGCCGATGCCTCTCGTTACACCGGTGTGTGGTTCCCCTGCCGGACTCGCCACCTTCGTGTGATTTGTCCGTTCCGAACGAGCTCTCGGTAGCTCGTTCGAGATTTCTCTCCTCCCTCTCTCTCTTCCTCTCGAGACGACAAACTCGTTTTTCGTACCTACCATTCAAACTGCTCGCGATCTCGGCGAACGTGCGTCAATTACTCACAAGCGCGACAAGCGCGATTGGACCAATCGCTCTCAATGTACGACGACAAGCAGAACGCGTTTGCGCTATCCATTCAATCGGTCACATCCGTGAAACGACGAACGCACGCGGCGTTTAAACGTCCCGGGAGTGTTCGCCGCGACGCCGTCCTTCGCCACCAGAGAATAAGAGACGAGACTCGTCGGGATCTCTCGTCTTGATGCTCTTCCGCAGGCGGCAAGCCCGGAGCAGGCGAGAACAGAGCCGCAATTTGCGTAATTGCGATGCATCCTTCGCTCGCGTCCATCCGCCACGAAGGGAAACGGCCACGACACGACCCTCCTGCGGCCCTTTTCTAGACACCCCGCCGTTTTCGTAGCTTCTCTCTTTCTTTTTCTCCCCTTGGTCCATACGTCCGTTCGTCTGTATCTTACGTACGCTATAAATGGAAATTTTACCATGCAAGCTACCCCCCCGAGCTACTTCGGCGCGCGGACTGCGGTGCAACGCCAATTAGTTGCATTCAACGCCTCGCTTTCTGCGTCGCCGCGGCACAGGTGCCAGGGGTGTGATTTCCGATGTCAGTAATCGCGATTCCGGAATGTCGATTGACGGTAGGAGAAAACGAGCGAGCGAACGAGCGAACGAGAAAGAGAGAGAAAGAGAGAGAGAGAGTGGTATGCGCCGCATGGTCGTCTGCGCGGCTGTTCACCGGGTGCGCACTCTCTGCGCGAGATCTGCATAATAATATTATAATTCACAGAACGATTCACGGCGCGCTCCTCTTCCCTCGAATGCCGCCGGTGCATGAATGGCGCGCGATGTGCGTTTCAACGGAAACATACGTTGGCGCGATACGCGGTGTTCGCGGCATGTGGTATTAATTTTATTTATGGCGTACGCAACAAAGTAATAATTCGGATAAGATGAACGCGCGAGTCGCGCTTCTCGTAATCCGCGCGCGAGTTCGCGCCCCTCCGTAATCTGCGAGCAAATCGCTCGCGGCTCGCGGACCGGAATGTTAACCGACGCGTGATGATTCTCGTCTATTTCGCGTTATCGTATCGAGAAAAGATATCCTGTATCTGTCTGATTGCGTCTTAAGATACTTTCAACAGGTTTAGGTAAAATAATGCTGCACGCCGTGTGTTTTACGAAGTAGTCACGGGTATCAGCGCGGTGCGATTTGAATGGTCGCGTGCTTGTGACGCATCTTGTAACAGCTAATATATTTTCCCGACCACTTCGCATTTTACTTGAAAAACTAGTTGAGAGGTAATTTGTTTGTCGCGCAAACTCGTGGCAACAACAAAGTTCATGAAATTTCATTTTACACACCGCTCTCAAAGCGGTAAATCGATTTTCGGACAGCCGGTAATTATGCTATCAGCCTAATCAAGTGCGCGCGTAAATATTCCGATCGGCTTGCGGGACGCGTGTTGTACTGCAAATTGGATGCACATATTTTACGAGGAGCGCGAGGAGTGATTTAATACCGGCGGAATGTACCGGTAGTTAGGCACAAAATTGCGACAGGCTATATCCTCGCCTTTTTACTCTTCGTCAACATCGACGGTGCGCAAAAAAGAAAAAAAAAAAAAATACGCGGCGGAAAAAGCGCTCGTTACATTCCGGCCGTGACGCGACACGCGAAGCCGCATTTAAGCTGATGCGTCCAGGACGACGCATCTGTTTCGACGACGTGCTCGCTTTCGATGACCTACGAGAAACCCAGTTGGAGATAAATGGTATCGTAATGAACATTCCATTCAGCAGAATCATCTGAATGGAGAAAAGTATTTTCCGCGGCCAACCGGTTTTCGTGCGTGTAACTTTAAACAAGACACCTTATATAACAACCTCCTGCTTTTCGAGAATTTTTTTCCAGTTTTCTAAGAGATCGACAAACGCTTGTTTTCAACGAAACATAATTCGTAATTTTCTATCTCGCAGATTTCTATCTCGATACGTGTATTTTCTTTCGTCGTGCTTGGTGCAATACGCAGCTTCTTGTTTCCTGAAATTTTCAATTTCCCTTACGCTGACGTTACATCCTCGCAATCCCGTGCCTCCCTCGCGTACCGCTACCTCATGTCTTCCTAAATTTTCTGATGTGTCAATAGATATGCTCTCGTCGTAGTGCGTGACTCGCGTGCGTACGCGCGCGCGCTCATCGCGAGCCACACGCGACTGCGGGAGCGGCTCGCGGGCGCGTCCTGCGCATCTTGCCCACTTCACCCCGCCAACCCGGCGCATGCATCTCCTCTCGTGTGTGCGTGTGTGTGTACGTGTGTCGGTGCACTCTCGGGACGCGAGATCAGCAAATCTAAGATCGTGCAACTGGTGTCCGGTGGCGTGTCCGCCGGTACGGCTGGCGGTGCGAGCGAGACAACGCGACGTGCACGCTAAGTCGAGGAACGAAGAGTGAAGGATGAAGGAACCCGGGGAGGAAGGTAAGGTGACGGTGGTAAGGCCCCGAAGAAGAAGAAGAAGAAAGAGGAGGAGAAGAAAGAAGAGGAGGGAAGAGAGAGGTGGAATGCGCGGTTCTCTCGAAGGAGGGGCTGTCGGCGGTGAAAAATCACGCACCCCCCCGCCACCACGGGCAAGAGCGCAGCATCTGCTCTACATACCCTGGCTCTCAACCTATCTGCCTACGTCGTCGGACGACCTGTAAAAATCGCTCAATCGATGACCTCGAAGCGCACCTTCGCGCCCGTGGTGCATGCGATAATCGATTCCCCGGACTCGCTCTGCCAGCTCCTCGAAATAATTGTGCCGCGCGCGAGATAATTATGGCTTTCACGGATTATGAACGCACCGTGTTCTTTCTTCGTGATACGCTGGCACGGCAGGTACTTTGATGATAAATTTACTCTCCTCACGATCTCGCAAATCGAAGCCAGAAAGAGAGAAAGAGGGAGAGAGAAAATTGGGAAAACTTTTCCAGTAAACTGGAAACACGAAAACGCGAAACGCACACATATTAATTGTTTAATTAATACAATTCACATTCCGCGTGTGATATTTATCGTGTAATTTTCGTATATTTATATCATTCTCTTTAACGAAAAGCTTTGTACATTTTGCATCGAACTAATTAATAATGCCTTGAAAACACTTTTTTTATTCGTGATTTTATGTTACTTTTTTGCACACCTAATGAATCATTTCGCATATTCATGCATCCGATAGATAATCGCAGCTATTTTTAAAAAGACTCTCGCACGCGATCACGCGGACTTCTGCGAAGGCACGAGGGAGCTCATCAATGAGAACCTCGAAGAATCGGAGTAGCAGAGCAAGATATACGTGTGCTGGCTGGGCTACCGGTCGGTCGGGTCGGGTCGCTGTTCTCCTATGTTTCGTCTTTCTCTCTCTCTCTCTCTCTTTCTTTCTCTTTTGCACTCTTTTGCTCTGTTTTGTCCGTTTCTCTGCCTTCCTCTTTTCACCTCCCGGCTTATTTCGCTCGCTCTCGCCCTTTCTCTCCCCGTGAGAGCATCCCTCTCTTTCTCCGCCGCGCTGCCGCTCACTCCCGAGAGTTGTTGTTCGACTGTTTTATTACTTTTATAAACGCTGCCGCCACGATGCGCGCTACCACTCGGGATCGGCACGGCGGCGGCGGCGGCGGCGGGCGTTTCCTTTGTTGGTTCACCACGCTCCATTGTTGCTCGCAGAAAGATGCGAATTTTAATTTGATATTGTCTAATATTATTTATGTATGCACGCGACTAGAGAGAAACCGGGAGAACGCTCTCTCCCGCCTCACATCGTGCCGTCGCTTTCTTCCATTCAATGGTAGACACATCTATTTCCGACGACTTAACTCCAGCATCGAAGAGATGCTACGATACGAATCCTGAATTCACATGTTGTTTACGCGCGTATTTTCGGTCAAATAAATTGAATAAGATTTTATTTATTTACTCGACAGTGCGCACGTCAACGTTACTTAACGTTGTTATGTCGTGGTTTCAAAGAACTCTTCTATCCCTCGCAACTTATTACGCGCGTGTTGTAAGAAGAGAAATCTTGCCCCCGATAATCTCTTATAATCCCCCCAATAATATCTGACCTATTCTGCAGTATTCTTGGCTTGTCCTTCGACGTGTTCAGAACCCCGTGGCAAATTGTCCCGCGCGCGTTTGCCGTAATCTAATTATCGACATGTGCGTGGTGTGTGTCCGCCGACGAGGCAGACTTGCGCGTATCGTACGTGCGCGGTCCAACCTGGGGAAATCAATATCTCAGCCAACGTCCAGGTTCACTTGGAACTTGCCAGCACGACGGTACGCGCAACAGTTGCGTCGGGACGAGGAACAAGTACAAATCGTCGCGCGCGCGCGAGCGCGGGCGGTCGATACCGTTGTTTACGATCATTGAAAAGTGCGTACGCCCGAGTCAAACAAAGTTGCGGTAAAGTCGATTCAAAAGTCTTTAAAAATTACGAAGAAGAACCGCAATTTCAAATGCGACCCGATACGCTCCGCGTTGCCATGGAAACTCGCGCGAATCACTTCAGCATCAAACTCAGCACGCTCAGGTAAACAACGTGGGTGCTGCCGATACATTCGCCAAGATGACCGAGACGCGATTGTCGTTGGGCATTAATCTGAGTCTTTTTATGATAATCGCGATATTCGGCGTTCTTCTGTCGATGCCGTTGCGATTGTTGTTCGAGGCGAATTACTCGGCTCAAAGTCAAAAGAAAGACGAGCGCAATGTCACTGACTTGGAAAAAGACAAGGAACCTCTGGTACTGATTGATCATCGAAAATTGAAACGCTGTCCGAATTTGCAATACGAGAGTTGCTTGATGTCCGTCTTCGTCAGCGATTACGACAAAAATTGCACGTACGTGCAAGACGACTACGATGATGATGATGACGACGACGATGATGACGATGATGATGACAGCGACTCTGAAGAGGAAGGAAATAACAGAGAGAAGGATGCGGACGATGAGATCTGCGTGCCCAAGAGGGGCATCGCCGAAGTGAAAGAAAACGCTGAAGAGATCTTGAAAACACGTCAGATGAAGTCCGTCACGGTGGCAGGCCACATACTCGTGACGATGCTGGTCGTATCAGTAATAGCTGCTCTCGTTGAAGTACTGCGAATACGCTTCGCCAGGGAAAAAGTACTGCGCTACATTCGTATTACCCAACTTCTCTTCTCAAGTTCTTGCGTTGAAACTTTTAGTATCTCTAAAGCGTCTTTAAGACGCGTTGAAATACTCGAGTAAAAAGTTTATTAAGAACTCGTTTTAAATCAACATCAACATCTATTGTAAAAAGTTTATCTCATAAAAATGTATTTTTCTTCTCGAGTTTCCGCTTGTTGTTTTTTTTTTTCCAAAAGTAACGTAACGAGTTTTGTATTAGCACAAGTAATTTTACTTAAACGCGCGATGTATTTTTTATTTCAACGCAAGAGCAAATTTAATATTGCGCACTCCCCTGAATTATTTAAGCACTATCGTTATCTACGCACTAGTCCGATATTTGCACTTGCATATTTGTCAAACGTAATAATTAGATTACCAATTGAGCGTGTACCTATGTTATATGTGTAATTTGCACCACACTCGTAATCCAGTTGCGATATTCGGCAGAGACCGACGGATATAAAGCGCCTCCGCTATTTTCCTCGCGGAGCTAAGTAGAAAACCGTCTCTCGATGCTCGGATAGACACGCATTCGTGAAATGTTGCACCTTCTCTTTTCAAAAATGCATAAGGATTCGTCTAGGGCAGGCACGATTACCTCGAGGAGGAGATGCTCCTCCAGCGTGGACCTTCCCGTCACAAGACGTCCCACTTCAAGAGAATTAATTAGGAGTCAAATGTCCTTTGAGATGCCTGGAATGCACCGTCCTCCTTTGCGTCTGTTAGGTAATGCAAAGAGAAATGATAAATATAATTACGTAATAAATATAATTACGTAAATGTAATAATAATTGGATTTTTAATTAAACTCTGGAAAGTGTTAGAAAAAGAAATATATTGCGTAGTGAAAATTGCAGTGAGATTGCTTTTGTAATGATGTTTTCAATTTAATTTACGACGAACACAAATGAACACTCGTAATCAATACGAGAACGTTTCAATTCGATTAGCGCGGGGAACCGTATAAGACGGAAATATTATTTAATTATCTACCCTTTTTCCCCCTTCCCTTTTCCCAGGAGCGCGGCCGCCTCCGCTCATTCGTCGCTCTTCGTTTCCAATACCACAAGCGAAGCAAGCAGCCACCTCGTCTTTTTGCGGTACGCCGAACATGCGGCGTCAATCGGCCGAATCGGACGAAGAAGTCGTCGCCAATGCTCTTCATCATCGCATCCGTCTGATCCGACGCCATTAAAAAGACGGCGAGAATATATATATCTTACGTGAGACCATTTTTGTTTTATTTCTTCGGAGAATTGTGCCGCACATTGTGAGTCCCAAATAACCAATGAACGTTTCATTTTGTTTGTTTTTCTTTTTTCAGTCACATTTTCAGTTAATCGAACTCTTTGCATCCGCATCCGGTGACGACACTAACAGGGTATACGCGTCTTTGGCCGAACGGTACGCTTTTGAATGCGATAAATTTTGTAGTTAGATATTGAACATTACAATGTGTCACACTGTTTCAAACTTCAAAAGGTACGTATGGATATGTTGTTGATTATTAACAGGTGATACGCAACGCGCAACAATCATGTCCAATGTCCTTTGTAATGATCGTCGAAGTCTTCCGCTAAAGGCACAGATTCACAGTTGTATCTTCCAGTTGCATCCTTTAGGCGGCTTCAGTAGTGCTCCATCTCCAGGACGCTTTTCGTTGTGTCACGCTATATTGATCAGGATTCTGCTTTCTAACCGAGCAATATTTTGCGCTATAATGAAGTAATTAAAAAGAATTGACACAAATTCAAGAATTTAAAATATGATTATACGGCAGATCACACGGTGGAAAGCTGAATTGCCATAACATATATATACTACGTCTATTATACGCTTGTAAATTTCTATTTTTCACGTTGTTTAACAAACACTACAGAAAATATTTGCAATTAATGACTTATCGATATGTGTGAAAATTTATATATTTCTTGCAATCTTATTGTCGCTATATATAAAAACTACTGTGTTCTTTCCAAGAGATGTTTTATTATAGAAGTATATATGCACGTGAAAAAAAATTATTCTTCTATATATATAAAATCAACGATAACAAATTTTTCGCTTAAGGTTAAGACGAGTGCAAACAATTTATATTTTTAAAATACTGTTTTTCTGATGTTACATTTTTCTCGAGACATTCTTCGCATTAAATGGTTAATTAAAATAAATAAATGTATTTTCAAATTAAAACAGTACAACGATTGAATGTCCTTACTCTTGTGTATACAACTTCTATCATTTTCTTAAGAGATTTTGAGAAAAATTATACAAATAAAAGACAAATTATATAAATTATATATATATATATATATGTTATATATATATAAAAGAACGTGTTGTCTTATCCGTATGAAAGGTATAACAATGAACTATATTTATGTCATATATACATATATATAGAAATAGATGAACGTATATTGTACTGTGGTTTCGCAAAGAGACTGCAAATAATTTTGAAAATGGTATTTTTATGTATTTTCATAATTGAGTATTTTCATAATGTATAATTATGCTTCTGTATTAACGAGTCCCTAAAACCTATTCCTGTGATCATCTTTCTTCCTTATATAATGCGTACAAAATACAATTACCGATTATGGAATATTTATATACATATATATGTATATGTACGTTATACGTTTTCAAAAACTGTGATACGCTTTCTCACATTTGTGTCATCGCATAAAACATATTAAGACAAAGGAAATATATTCATTCTAAAGAAGTGTTGAATGTGTTAATTTTAAAAAAACATACTGCACTTATATTATCCACACAATGTATAATCAAGAGACGCGGTAGCGTCTCGACGCCAAGTACATAAAAGTATCCGCCGAATGAGTGTCAAATCTCTTGACGCTACCGTATACCTTATCCCGAGTTTTTCCTCGCTAAATTTTTGATACACAATATCTCGTCAATTATACCTCTATTCAAAAATTTAACCTTACTTGTCTTAATAAATGTCATTACGAGCTTTCGATTGCGAGAAGTGCG
>QVOA01011836.1:0-39985 GCA_014825685.1 Pseudomyrmex cubaensis | reverse complement strand
GTGTTACTACACGTAACAACATTCTTTGAGCGCTACACCGTCATCGCATACAATAATTTTCAACTAAGCATTTAACAAAAAAAGAAATTAGAGAACAGGCGGTTTGGTGGAACTCAACGACCATTGCGTAAATTTTACTCACCCGGTACGCTCGGCTGATTGACCAAGCATCGCTGTATTATGGATTATCTAAAAGAAAGCGTCAATATTGATGATTAGTCACGCTACGCTGTGTGTTATATTGAAAGAAAAATGTTAAAAGCCTAAGAGAGAGATAGAGAAACAATTGAAATCGCGCGATTAGTCGCCAAGTTTGCGTTAACATTAGACAAAGAAGCGAAGAAGAGAAATTTGTGCGTAATATAATTTACTGATTACTTTTTATGCCTATCATTAAAATCTTTAAATTATATCTTATATATTTAAAAAAACGTTTAGTAATATTATTGTGTAGATGCAAAAAGTTTTATATGCTTCTTTTCCATAATACATTTTTTAAGACATATATTTTTATAAACAGAGACACAACGACTACAAGATGCTTGCGTCAGAATGGATAAACATTGAACGTAAGTTTTTTTCTCTCTAGTGGCACTACGTTGTCGTACTCACGTTTGCCATGGAACAGGGCGGTCGTGCCGCGGCGTATCTACCGAACGAGCTACGCGAGACGGACGTTACGTAGGGAACTCCATTGAGACTGAAAAGCGAAATTTTATATTTTTTATTCTAACCGTTTGTAACGGACTTTCGCATCTGTCATCGTCTTGCAGTCGGCCAACGACGCACACCTACCTAGCGCTATTTCTCCCGTTATTGTTACCCGATGTTCCATCTTCCAGACTCATTCTGGGAGGTAGACTATATCTGTTGCTCCTCACACTTCGAGTTTCTGCGAAAAAACAACAGTGCAACAATAAGAATCTAATCACGCAAATTTTTGCGAAAGTTTTGAGCGCGGGCCAGATGAGAAAAATTATCATTAAGCACATAATATTTAACGATAACCATCATTAAACATACATCGCTTGTTCTATTGCCACTTGTTTTCTTTCAATCGCATTATATCTGTTTTATATTTAAACTATTCATTTTCTGGTCAAAATGTTCAAGGACACGAATTTCTCGAGAGATACGTGCGCCCCTAAAATTGGAGCAGGCCGTGTATAATCAGCATAAATGCGATTCAAGCAGGCTACTCGACATCTAGGGACAAGCTTGATCGATCGACATGACCGAAGCACATAAATCGTCCTCAGCTCGCGACATTGGCCGCGATTTTGAGCTTCCTCGCGCGAGTATCACCGATTTAGGACGCGAAACTCAATGCGAGTGACTCGTTCCGTAGGGCGGTTCGACCTTCGGAACAAGATCGACACACAATGTCTGGCCTTGTGTATAATAAGGCACTGAAGACCGGCAAAAGGAGCTTATGCCGCATCACGAGAGCGACAGTACTTATATGCGAAAGAAGTAAAACTACGTACCGTCGTCAAAGAATCCTTCGAAAACAACGAATTTGTTATTCTGCGGAATGATTTTTGAGAGTCCGTAATGTTTGCGTAAAAAAGCTAAGAACTTCTCCGACGGCCGATCGATTGCCAATTTCACCGGCTTGATGTTCTCTTCCTGTAAATTAAAATCACCATTTTATTAGCAATAAAATAAAACACCTAAGTATATAAATATATAATAGAAAAACTTGTCGAACAATTTATCGCGTTTAAACATACGATCGAGTTTCTGATATTATACTTGTTTCGCGCATAAAAGAAACAAGATTAGGAGAAAACGCGATGATCGGTGTGTGTATGTGTGGCAAAATCGGCGAACCGCAAATGCCGAAACAAAGTGGACGAGTTCAGTCACCTTGCGAGTTACCTGCGAGCGTAGTACGCTCGCTCGACTCTATGTAAATGACCTTTTGTCACGCGTTTATTTAAGATCGGTCACGTTTTACGCGCGATATCTCGAACTCGAGTTCGCGAGAAAGTTGCGGTCGCGAAATACCTAGTTCTTTATACGAACGTAAAATTACGTCTGTGGTCCGAGAGAAAAGACCGCGGCGGCGCCTTTTACAACATGTTTTTCCTGATGTAAAACTCAGCGTTGTTATTGCTAACAATGTGAGACGGCACGTCACAAAGAACGAAAGAACGTTTTTCGTTATACACTTTGACGAACTTGAGATTAGAAAGTATTATACGTAATATTCTTTATTGTATTTTCTGTGATGTGTTTTTTGATAACACAAAAAAGAGAGAGAGAGAAAAGAAATTTTCTGAAAATTTTATACGACTCTTTTAAAGACAAAATTTTATACGATTTCTCTACTCAGAAGAGAAAAGTTTCACGTGAAGATATTTTCGCCGAGTTTAAGATACGAAATACTTTCTATATTGCACGAGTAAATTTTGTATTCTAGATACACGACTTTTTATACGCAAAAAAATAAAAAAAAAATGATCGTCTCTCTTCGTTACACTCCTGTGCACTTGTTCTCACGTGACATTGATTCCAGGGTTTTGAGTTCTCGAGCGGAACGAAAAGCGGCTTACTGCGAATTCTCAGTTTTCCTTTTCGCTGATGCATTTCACGTTTTACTCTGAGAAACATGGTACAAATTGTCTCTTGCACAAAAATCTGTTTTACAAAGATCTAGTTTTATAAAAATTATTTCTCTTTACATACATTTTTATGTAATAAAAAATTGTAACACACTCGCGACGATTAGAACTAGATCATCGGAGAACAAAGTTCGTATGATGCATAATGATGTACTTTGCATATTGTGTACACGCAGACTGAATAAATGGTCTGTTTACTTTAAGTAGTCGTGCGATAAGAGTGATAACACTGAAGTATAGTCGATGTGTTATCATCAATATTGTATTTCCACGGAATATTCCACGCAATTTCTAGGCAGAATTTTGAGCAAAATGTTCAAGATGCTTTTTTTTTTCGCTACGTAACAAGATCGCGCGGTACACAACCGTATCTTTCGTTTTGCACTGAGGAGCACTCGTACCTATAACTATACATCGTGACCGAGCACGATGCCTTCTGCTCCCGTGCAGGAAGTAATTATTTCTTGTACTGGCGCATCAAGATTTGTCTTCGTGCGAGGGAGTCCGTATATTGTAGTGGAAACTTACTCACTCTCACACACATATACTCTCTCTCTCTCTTCATGTGAGAACGACATGTTTCACGCGGGCTTATTAACATACAATTATCGAGAAAATTATTCTATTAATTGAATCAGTTTCTTTCAGCAAATACAAACAACCTTGACACAAACTTAGAAACAATGTAAAAAATTAAATTATAAATAAAAAAAAAAGTATAATCGAACTAAACTACACTTGACGCTGCTGAATCTCATTTTTATTATCCATTGACAGAATTTTTAGGATAAATTAATATATGTGGTAACATTATTTATTAACTTACAGATAACATGTGTTGATAAAGGATGTTGCCGAGGCCCATGCGTTGCCGCGTCTCGTGTATGTAAAAATCCAGAATGCATCTCGCCTGCAGCTGATAATGGTCTCCCGTCTCGTCGAAGAGAAATAAATTTTTCGATCCCGTCTTTAATAAACCCACCACGCTGCCCAGACCGCTGCGAAATCAAACATATGAGAGCGTCATTTTACACGGATGATTCATCGATCTCTCGATCTTCACGAGACATATTCGAAGGACGTAGTTGTACGTCGTTTACTGATTTATGCCATGCTAACGCGTAATATCTCCATGTATGATTTGACGCGTAACTCGTACCATTTTCGTCGAGTACAGTTCTCAAAGCCATTATAAGAGTTTCAATAATTCATCTTTAAAACGACGTGAAAGGAATCGATCGCAAAAATCGTACTAAGTATAATCACATCGCGTTTCAATATTTCAATCCAAACAACAATTCTAATTCAACTGTACAGGAAAACTCGAACGTAAAAGTAGAACAGTTTCAATCCTATTAAACATAAGTCATTGTTTACATAACGGATATTGTATCTCAGAGACGTGTGTGTGACGCTTACTTGTTCGCTTCGTTATCTACAAGCAAGTAAACCGTGTGATCCGTATCTCGAAGTTTAAGGGCGCTGGTGATGGGCTTGTTGAGTCCTTGGGCTTTCGCCGACGCCTCGCCCATGTCGTCCAATATTCTGCTCAATAGTCTCTGATATTCGCTGAAAAAAAAAAGCAAAACCAAAATATTAGCGATGAATATTAAATTAAATAGCGATATTAAGAATATTTATTTCTCCAATCACAAGACAATTCGGTCGCCAGTTTCAGATGACATCACGTGTTTCTTGAATTAAACGCGAGCGAAAAATAGTATCTCGATCGAGCATCGCCGTTTCTCAGTGCCTTCGTAGGTAGGTAAGTTTGTGGTTTATCATTGGAACGGCGCGAAACAGGCTGCACGTTCCACTTTTCTCGCTTCGTTTTCACATTTTGTGCTACGCGCGCATCATTCTCTCATAAATCTATGCTAATTAATTTCGAACGGTACATTAACTCAATGGCTTTATAGCGAATATTCAGGACGAAACGCACGTATTTATAAGACCTAAGTTTGAACAGCACAACGTGACGAATAACAGAACAAGAAATGGAAATTTACCAAATAAAAAGTTCAGACAAACGCCTACGATAAACTCAGATATAATCGCAACGTACTGATGATCTCTTGGTTCTTTCTTCATGCGTGCAATGAACAATGTGCGTGCAATCTAACTAGTTTTATATTTTTAATACTAATTTTTTCACAGTATCTAATTATTATATTAAAATAAATCAAAATATGAGAGTGATTTATACACATAATGATTATTGTTTATAATCAGTTTAGTCAAGCTAGTAATGAATAGTTTAGTTTTTCTTTTCTTTACTCACTCATAACCGGTATAATATAACAAAGCATCGAGCGATATTACTATCCAATCACTTCGATGTTCCGTGCGATAGGTTGCACATTTTGTGAAATTACATGGTATAGTGGAAAATTACTTGCGGATGCAATTATTCGCACCGCTCTAATAAGAATGTACAAAATAATAGCGCGGGGAAAAAGGTGTTCTCTTCTCATGCAGACACGTTATTCAGTTACAAGCGGTGACCCAATTTGCGAGGTTTGGGCACGAGCCAATTGCCTACTTCGTTGATATAGATCGAGTTTAATTTATTCCATCGATAGCGCGTCTTTTCTTGCGGGTCATTACGCTGCAGGCGCGAAGTATGATTGATTGCTCTACGATGACGAGCGAGAGTAATTCGCCGCGTTTGTGTGGAAAGCTGCATTGTGGGAAGCTAATCTCTACGGCTAATCTCTCGACAACGTGAAGTCTCGCGGGAGTATATCTTGCGCAAGATAATTCACTTAAAATTTTCCGACGATCGGATTTTTGATATTAATCATGACGATCCTTTTTCCCTCTCCAGTAAAACTGATCTTTGTCATCGTTTTTTGTTTCTCATATTTTGCTACGCACTTTTGTTTTAAAACGTGCCTACTTATACACTTCAGCTTAACGTGCCGCAACCAATTAACAAGTTTGTGCGAGAATCTAAGATCGACGGATTATTTCCGTTATAAGGCACTAATTAAAAAGGCATTACGAGCTGCTCGAGATTGCGGCAAGTCGCGCGCGCCTAATGCCGGAGTAACGAGCGACTTGCCGGCGCACACGCGCAATCATTGCGTCAACTGCGTTCCCGCCAAGGAGGACAGGCGAAGACCGGAGACAGGGTTTTCCGCATAATAACGGGGTAACGAGGGACAAACAACCTCTCTCGCGCGGCGATGAAAAAAGAACCACTTCTCTGCCATTTCGTCATAGACTTCCGCGAGAGCGTCGCGAGTCACTGCCTAGGAATTCGATGGCGAGTTCTTGCGAGTATAAACCGAGTTCACGGAACCGAGTCAATTTCGCGGTAACAACACAGAAGCTGCCGTCCGACTTACGGCTGAAAAATCATGATCATCCACTTCGCGTTTTATCAAGTTTCTTTCGTGACAAGTCGTCTTTCTCGTCGGAGTATTTTGCTATTTAAATCACCATACTCTCTCCGCATCATTCACTTGAAAAGATATCGCGTTAATACTATGAAATCAAATAAAGCGGCGAATCAGTTAAACAAATGTCACAGAGTCTTATCTTGAAAAAATCGTTTACGTCGCGTGATATTTAATCGCTTATTACGAATGACATAATTCCTTAATCGCGATCTAAATGAACGGGATGGGCATGAAATTGCAACATTCTTCGCGGCTTCTAACTGACGACTTTCAATCAGCTGAATAGACGACCGTTCCGCATTCCGCGGTAGTTAGCAACGGTAGCAGATCTAACAATATCGATTGTCTTCGTTCGAAGATCAATTGAATGAAAATAGAGTAATGTCACACTTTAGTGATGATATATTTTTGGTGTCTTGTTTATATCGCAATCGACAATTCTTGAGTGTCTACATTGGCATTAATTATCAAACATTTTACTATTCAATAGTTACTGACATGTAAGGCAAGACTTCGCGTTGTTCGACATGTAGCGCGTCTGTAAATCGGTGGCTGACGCATCGCATACAAAATATTACACGAGGCGTAAAGAAACGCGCGTGTCTCGAATTGCGTAAATGAACGTGAAAATTTGATATTCGTTACGTGCTCGAAGACGAATTTGTGTTTTACCGATTTGTTTATCTCCAACAAAATCTAAATAGACAAATTTTTATCACACGATACACGGATAAAACCCTGTCCATAATTTATACAACACGGCAGTACTTCGTATCAATTGCGAATGTTGTCACAAAGAATTTTACATTAATAATAATTAATGATGTTTATCGCAATTAATATTACATTACTCGCGAATCAATCACGTTGTACAACGTGAGCAAAATTGTATAACAGGTCGGTTGATAATGATATCAAAATTGTTATTAACGACGAAACACTATCTCCTATCGGGACGTTACGCGAAATCTGAAATTAAAACCTGAATGACTAATTTGCAAAGTCATTAATGTACAGTGAAAGTTTCCTGTCTGTGTGTACATGTTCATTATTACGAGCACCGACGTAACCTTGGCGATTAATGGCCGATACTACACAATACTTTCTCTCCCTCTCCTTCACCTCACCGTCTCTCTTTCTCTTTGACACGCACATTGTCGCATTCATTTTTTTTTGTTCTCTTCTTAGAAATAAAACTTTGTGATTTACTTATAGAAAAGTTCTAAAAACTTTTTTAATTTCTGAGAGTAAGAGAGAGAGAGAGAGAGAGAAAGAGAGAACGAAATATATAATACAATGTAACATATTTTTTACTTCTCTCATCTATTTTTACGTGAAATTTTACGTGTGACACGATATACGTTTAAAGACCGTTTTCAAGACTGATGACTTTTGAAGAAACATTTTCTGAAATAATCAGCTATGTACATATATGACAAAGTCGTGCATGACATGTGCGTCTCTAAAGAAAACAATTCCAAAAAATACAAAATTGCTGCGTAAAAAGAGTTACGTAATATGACGATGTCCAAATATTTCACAAAAAAGATGTACCTATGCACGTATTATTTATTATTTTAATATACACGTGTGTGTATGTCTGAAACCACATGGCAATTTATGTGTTCATAAATTTACATGCAAACATCCTAGACATGTGCACGGGACAAATGTGTAATGAACACAGGAAGAGGCGATGAGGTTACTTGCCACCTTCGAGATCACAGAACGCATGCGATTACGCGATGAATTTTGATCTAAAAATGGATATTGCGCAGCCCGATCAAATCATTCCAGAGAATCGTTCGAAAGTATGCAAGTACGTGCTTACTTTAACTCGCGTCGATCACCCTTGAAGTCTTCCGGCACCAGGTTGTGCATGACCTTGTTGATCTTCCTGGGCAAGAGTTTATTTACGTTGAACTTGAACTCCATCTCGAGCTCTCGGTGATCGTTTTACTGTGTTCGGAACGTATGCGTTTTCCTTGTCGTCGTCGTCGTCGTCGTCGTGTTTTGCGCGCGTCGACTCGTCTCGATGGATGGCCGCGAGACTGTTTTTTCGACCCTGCGCGTCTACCCGATGGGGCGACGACGGCTCGCCTTGAATATGGCCGTTGTCCGCGCACCCTTTCGCGGCAACTTCACTCGGCGTTCTTGGCTGTCACGTGAACATCGATCGTTTCGCGCTGTCTTTCTCTTTCCGTCCTTGTTTCTCTCTGTCTCTCTTCTTTACTCCTGTCGAGCGAGCTCCTGTCACTGACGCAGAATCTTACTCGGATACTATATCGAATTGACACCTTTGCGCGACACCTCTGGCTGTGTGTCACGTGGGTGCCAGCACACCGACACTACTATTATATCGTTTTTTTTGCTCTGTCGTCCTTTTACTCTCTCTATTGCTCCGAACTTTCGTTGGCACCACTACTCGTGATTATTTTACTAACCCCTTTCTTTCGTGCGAGACGATCACTTCTCACCTCTCTCGTTTTACTTTTCCCTCGCCGAAGAGACATTCGCACACCCGACCGAACGCGAGAGAGAACACGACAGAGAGGTCTCGCCGAGAGCGCTTCGCGAAAGAATCGATCGCTCCCCGTAAATTGCGCTCGCTTCACGGCTCACGGCCGTCGACTGATAGCCATCGCCGCCGCTCGCGAGCCGGAACACGAGGATGCCTCCTCCGCGTCCCTCCTTCGCGGGAGAGCAGACGAGGTGACGCGAACGCGCTTTCGAAACTCCGCTCGCGACTACGCGCCGCGTGAACAACGCGTATCATTTGACAGACGTTTGACGACAGACTTAAAGAACGAACTGTATGATGACAAGCGCGTTAGAGTAAAAGTCAAAAGACTTCCCGATGAGATCATAACGACATTTCGGAGCTGACACCACGTAATTGTTAACATCGCGTGAGCCTCTCACCTGGTGTAATAAAAATGTCAGCCACGCGTCAGTCTTCAATGCCGAGCGGTGCATACAATGCGTTTAATTTTTCCTGTAAAAGCCGCGCCGAAGCGCGCGCACATCACCGCAGCAGGATCCGTATTCGGATATGCAAATGACGTCAGGAGGTCCGGAGCGCCAAGAGGGAGCCAACCTAACCCATATCGAGTGAAGTGCGTCGCATATTTTCCTTCCACAAATCAGAAATATAAATTATTTACAAATGATTCTTACGTACAGGATTACAAGATTGTATGTAAAAGTTCTGTAAGTGCGTTGAAATTTTTATAATGGAAATATATTGCTCTACCTGTACACAAATGCGTGTTTTAACCGAATTCTAGAAACAATTGAGTCTTTCCAATTTGTTCTCGTGAATCTCTAATTACGTACCGCTGGTTTAGTTAATTTTATGACTCCTTGAAAACTTTAAAAACCATGTATCATCTTCTGTAGTCAGCAACCATTGACGAATTTGAATTCCGCACTGACTGCAAACTGTCAGTTGCAAGCCGTGTGAATGTTCGTTATCGAGACAACAGAGGGCGCCTATGATTCGTTTTCGCGCGACTTTTGCAAACTGTACGAACAGTTGTCATAGATGCTACCGTTATTATCGACATTTGTTTTTGAAAGTCGGTACATGTCAGTATAATATGCGCATACAGTACGGAATAGAACCATAAGCGTGCACGCACATACGCATCGTAAAAAAACAACTTACAAACCGCGAATATGGCTACGAGTAAAAGTAAGATAAGAATCTTCACGCAAGTATATTTTTAAAAAGCATTAAAACTGCTCTGCACAAAACATCTTTTAGTTTTAAATTAAAAACATAATAATTGTAGCATAGAACTAGCAAAAGAACCAATATATTGTAATGCATCCAACATACACATATTTTCTATTGAACATTAAATTTATGTTCGTTCTTTAATTTATAGGCTATCATGCATCTATTTTTACTTGCGAAATGGAGAAAGTTGGCAAGAGCAGGAAACATATCGTGCGTTCAATCAAGAGAAGTATTCTTTTTGTTGGAAATAAATAATTGTTAAATGAGAAAAATAATTGTTCAAGCAAAATTATATTGATTTTACAGAGTGCAAAAGGCACCAAAAGTGTGTGAACTATATAAGCTTGAATTGATGCATTTGAAAAGCACTGCTTTTTGATGTTTCTTTCTTGTGTGTTACGTTTTTTGTTTTGGGCGATAGGTTTTTGTCTTTTTTATGTGAAATCCTTACGTTCGTGTCGCCTATATGAACTCGTTTGTTATGTATTCTGCTTAAATAAACAGTTACTGTTAAAGCAATGAGCAATTCAGTGAATCTCTGACTATTCTGTTAAGTAAAATTCCACACGTTTTTATGCTTGCGATAACATTATGGTAACACGATCGTCGACATCATCGCATCGGTACGAATCTCGTGAGCCGTTGGCGGAGTCTGAAGGAAAACGGCGTAGCGGGGAAACTGGAGAAAAAAGAATAACTACTGATATAGTGCTCTGTACTTGACTCTGTATTTGACAATTATTGTCATTTTATAACATTTTTTTATATTCAACTTTTTCTGTTAAACCATAGCCAACCGATTGTGAAAATCCGCACAATACGTAGCGAGCATTTCACTGGAAAATAAATGAAACTCCGGAGGATGCTAGCGCGTGCACACAAGTCCGACAATCAAGGAGTATATTTACATGCACGTTAATTTTATGCAACGAACGAAAAAAGAAAACGGCGCCAAATATAATAAGTAACAGCAATCGGATTGAATTATGCATATACACACGCGCGATGTGTGTATGATTATTAAAATATTCGGGCGATCGCGTTTCATCCTTGAGGCCTCCGAGTTCCTTGAGCATCTTGGTGTTTCGTCCTATAACAACCGTGAACGGAATGATGCATGTGAAGCATAGTTCCCATCGCTCACCACTTTGGTGATCGGCTTTGCCTCCCAGAAGTCCGACACCGGGCATTTGAGAAGCACGCCTTGCACGCGCATCAGCGATTACGTGATTGGGGTGTGAATTGTCGTTTTTAACAGGTGCCATAAGACACAATCTCTGTATATATAAACTAGCGGCGTGCAGACGACAAGGTTTAGTCAGTCGATCGTTTTGATCGCGAATGTGGACCTACTCCTCCTTCACCTCTTTTTTTTCTCGCTCTATCTGTCTCTGGAGCAGACAAGCAGCATCCGCGAGATTATGACATTTCTATAACGTTTAGAGGTAAGACACGGTCTTTTGTCTTTATTTTTTTTTTTAAGATGACCAGATTGTCAGTGTGATGTTACTTTTACCGTATGTCGTTGATTTTTTTGCGCAAAAACAAAGCACGCGAGATCACACCGATAACGATTCTATGCACGATTTTGTTTTGCATGCTGCGTAGAAGTGAACCTTTCTTCGAAAATAATCAAGGACAATTGTACGTGTTCGCGCGAATGCCGTGATAATTGTAATAATGTGAAAAGTTCATGAAAGTTTTAAAACTAATTTTTAATAATTGCTTTTTTTATGTGAAGAAATGTAGAAAAATGATTGAAGTAAAATTTGAATGAAACACGTGATAAATATACGATACATACAGAGTAAAAATGGAAACGTCGTTGCAGCGATATTATTTATCGCATTAACAACTAAGCAAACGGGAAATGAACTATGATCTAGTGGCTCTAAACATAAGATCTTATTAATTTTAATGTGTATTATAATAGTCTACAATCTTTCGCAAAGATTGTAATTGCACGTGATATAAGAAAGAGTCACTCTATTAGAAATGAATATTAATGAAGAGGAGCGACAAAGATGAAGATGAACGTGCACGCGGTCTGTGATGCAAAGCAGTTGCAAATATTTTGTGCATTTTTTTCAAACGGGAATGGTGTCATCTTTGCGATCGTATAAATACGCGGACATTAAAAAAGAGCGCGCGAGTTAGTTATTCGATGTCGTATCGATTATTGTAAGATGCGTGTGTGTACTCGCGTTTGTGGCGTGTAGTCAATTCCGTTCTTTCAAATTGCGACAAGTTCTTTTTGAAAATTATAATTGGCGAAAGTTGCGTTTTTTTTTGTTCGCGAGCGAAATAAGTGTTCGGCAAAAAAGTGTTACGTTTGCGTGAAATAAGTGAAAAGGTAAAACCTACGATCGTTTCTGTGTGTTAATATTATTATTCCACGTGTGCGAAGGCGAAAAATTATACTGTTGTTATTACTCATATTTCTCTCTCGCCAATGACGAATGACGATACCGAATATAGAGATACTATTTTAACTTTCACTTTTTTTCATCACTGTCGAAGTGTTATTGGAAGTAGAATACATAATCATCGTCGCAAACAGAAATTTGACGTATTACCTTGACAAGTTATTCTGCATATTGTACAATCTCGATTCTGTTCTCTCACCTCTTGTGAAACTTATTATTGTGCAATATATATGATTGTCCGCTAGGCACTCCACTTGCACGCTTTGATACGCCAATTAACAGACGTTCCATTCTGAATTGTTAATGCAAAATAGATGTAAATATTCCTTGAGGAATTCGGCAGCTGTGTCAACATTATTTATAATATAATGTTGCGTTTTAAAATCAAATGCGTCATCGAATAAATGCTCTTTAGCATAAAACTACGATGGTGTAATTGTCCGGATACAAGTGAATCGATCCAATAACGTTCTAATAAATTTCTGAAAACAAGTTTGAACAAAGAAATTATGCATAATAATTGAAAATCACTTCGTGCTTATTGTATATATCGGTAGATCGAGAAAAAAAATTTTTTAAAATCCATAAAAGAAATAAAATATTTTTTGTAATATATTACATATCTATATAAATTTCTTTGCTCTTTTAATTTTAATCTTTTGCGGCGTGATTATGATATACGTGTGACTATGATGCGTATCTATTCGCGTTTTCACATATGAATTAACAATCAATTTTTATTGCCTGTTTATGCATTATCTGATATTGTTCTTGATTGTGTTAACGTTTTTCATGTTCAAGTTTATAGAGTTTTTGGAATTTTATTATCACTTATTAGCTTTTCTCTTATTGTGTTGATGAAGTTTATGTTGTTGTCTTTTGATTTTTATAGATTGAGAGACGTTGAACAATATTTTTATTTTCAACTTTGACACAATTTTTGACTCTAATGTTAATTTATTTTTTTACTCAGTTTTGATTACACGCCAGAAAGAAGATGTGGATCTACCTTGCCGTTTTAGCCGTAGTTTTCGCTGTGTACGCGTTGAAAAAGTACATTCGAATCCTCAGCTTTATTTTCTCTCTCGATGGACCGAAGACAACGCCCATTCTCGGGAATATAAATATCGTACTTGAAGGAAACTGTAAGTGAAACGATATTACTAGATTGTTGTTTGTGACTTACATTATTTTCTAATCATGTGAAATTGTCGTAATTTTACCTCGTATCTTATGTGCGAAACAAAAATTTCAGCGGATTGAATAAAAAGAAAAAAACTAATACAGTCGGAAATGATTTCGCAAATATTTCTAATTAAAATTTTAGTGTTGCAGAAAATGACATACGAGTCGCAGAGTTACGGCCGCATTATTCGGTTTTGGATAACATTTGTGCCGTACGTAATGCTCACAGAACCAGAAGATATTAAAGCGGTGTTGAGCAGCGCGAAGCACACGCAGAAAATATTCTTCTACAAGTTACTCAACAATTTTCTGGGTAAAGGACTGCTCACGCGAGAAGGTCACAAATGGAGGGTACACCGGAACATCTTGCAACCAGTCTTTCATCTGCACATGCTGGAAAGATTTATCAAAACGTTTAGCGAGTCCGCCGATGTTTTGGTCGACAAGTTACTCAAGAACGCCGAGAATACAAACGTTACAACGTTCGTTAACAATTCGGTGTATGATATATTGTTGGGTGAGTATGATGAGTTATCGTGTCTTTTTGCTCGAGCGACGCTTGGTTTCTCAGAATCGTAGAATTGTTTTATGATTTTTTCAGAATGAATATAAAGTGCGACATAAAACTCATTGATTATAATGCTTTGAGAAATACTTGAAGATGTTTGTCAGTTCTTTTCGCATTTTTAAAAGGGAACGTATTTGACTTGCAAAACTGAGTTGAAAGTAAAAGACCATTCTGCTCATATAATTTTAAACACAATTCATAATGGCTTATTTATATTCAATTATGTAAAGCATTCTTCTACGTATTGTGGTATGTGTGAAAATATGTAAAATAGAAATTTATTAAACAGAATGTGTAATCATTAAATATCTAAGGAAATTGAATATCTATTCTAAAGGAATTTTATTAGAGGTGTGAAAAAAAAAACATAAATAAAAAATCTTTTATTTATTCACGGAAAAGTTTTTGCGAAAAACTGTGAATAATATTCGTGTGACGGTATAAAGTAAACGCACTCGGACATATACTAACAGAATACAGCCGAACAAAAACACAACAAGAGAGTATTTATTAAGCCGTCGTTTATAGAAATTGACGCTGATTGCAAATAGCTGCTAATGTTTACCTCTTTTATGCACACGTGGTTTGTACAGCAGCGATCGCGTAACTAATGAATTAACATGAGAAATGACTAGTGATGCGGTGCGTGCATCATCTTTGCCTTTATTGATTTTTAATATTTGTATATCGTTGATGGTGTTGTCTGTAAAAAGACCGTACGCACTTGAAACACCATTTCCATTATCACGCGCGTCGGCATTCCGATGCAAAAGGTGCGATGATTTATCTTCATGCCAAATATTGATCGTCTGATACGTTAATAGCGACTGTTTTCAGAAACGGTTTTGGGCATGACAAGTCGGATAAGCAACAACGACGAAGATGACACACCATTCAGAAAGTGAGTAATACATAACATATAACTTTAATTTTATTAAAGATAATTATTATGCATATTTTGCGGAAATAGGGGTCAGGTAATGATGCTGTATAGATTCGCGCGACCGTGGTTGTTAATCGATTGGATCTACCGACTGACGGAAGCCGGAAGATCGGAGGAACGACAGCAGAAAGCTCTCCTCGATTTTTGCTTCAAGAAGATGAAAGAGAAGCGTGAGTTTATGCGCAAAAACAATGAGACAAGCGCGTCCGGAAAGATGTGTTTGCTCGAGTACATGGTCGAAGTAAGGGAGAGGAATCCCTGGTTCACCGAGCAGGACATTATCGAGGAATGTTGCACCTTCATGCTAGCCGGCCAGGAGTCGGTCGGCACCACTACCGCAATAACGCTTTTCCTTTTGGCAAACAATCCCAACTGTCAGAAAAAATGCATCGATGAGTTGGACGAGATCTTTGGCGACGACAAGAGACTGCCTACTATGGCAGATCTCAAAAAGATGAAGTATCTAGATATGTGTATTAAAGAATCTTTGAGGTTGTATCCCAGCATACCGCTTTTTGCGCGGACGCTTAGCCAAGATGTAAAAACAGGTGAGAATTTTTGCGGGAAACTGTCAGTGTGCGTTGAGAGAAAATGTTTGTCAGGAATAGCTCACAAAACTAACTGTAAATATTCTTGTAACGTCGCTTTACTTACATATTGCGCAGGGAAGTATGTGATACCGGCTGGTTGCGGCGTGTTTATATCACCATATATGACACATCGTCTGCCTCATCATTTTCCCGATCCTCACAGCTTCAAGCCAGAACGATTCAGTCCCGAAAACTCCAAAGGAAGGCATCGCTATGCCTTCATACCGTTTAGTGCTGGTCCTCGCAACTGTATTGGTAAGAAAAGAAGAAATATTACTCGAATAATAGAAGAATGCGCGAATAAGACATTTCGTAAAATCGGAATAAAATCTTTTCTTTAAATGATAGGAGAGAAAGAAAGAGAGACACATATATTTATTATTCTCTTATTCTTTTAGGATATAAATTCGCCATGCTCGAGATGAAGTCGATCATTAGTGCCATTCTGAGGAAATGCCGGCTAGAGTCCGTAACCGACAAAGAAGAAATAAGAGTCAGATTTCGAATGACGCTCAGAGCGCAAGGTGGTCTCTGGGTGAAAGTGAGAGCGCGCGATGACCAGAAATATAATCGAGATATGTTTGATTAATAGTCTCGTCTATGAGATCTTGCTATTTGTAGGACAGGATTATGTAATATATTTTAGAAAAGCGGCATTAAAATAGGGGGTCTTGAGACAGACATTATGTCATAAAATCATGATAATTTTTTTCTATATACATACATGGTAAAGAGACATTGACGCAACGATAAAATTATAAATGTTTTTCGTTTAAAAGTCAATATCCTAACTTCTGATTTTTATAAAAGAGATGTAGGCAGTACATTTAGTGCAAATAACAGTACAACAAATACGCACACATAGAAAATTGTATAATATATGTATGAAAAATTCTTGTTGAACTTTTGCAAAATACGTGGCAACTTGACTCTGTGTAAATCTCTTTTCTCATATTAATCTTATGCGCCACTATAGGTGGCTTCTAGCTATAAGCGACGTTTTAGAACAAATAGAAAAAGTTAAATAAAGTTTTTCTTTTTTTATACACTATGTTTATACATATATATCTTGTCTTTTTTTGTGTCCGAACGATTTCATAGTTGAAGACTTTGTTAATTTTGGTTCACTGAACTACAACTGTGTCAAATCAAACAGTAATTGAAGACTCACAGACTTACAGAATTTAGATTGTTGGGAGTTCAAGAGATTTAGTGACGATCATTGCTCTCGAAGTATCTCAAACTACCTCCTTTTTTTCTTTCATTCGAAACCCTTGATCACTCAATTGCATCTGCGCGATTTTTTCCGTCGGTATTACAAACGCAGAACAATGAAATTTTGTTTATCTACTTCCTAATATCATCATAGATGGCATTGATGCTGATTTCCCGCACCAATCTACAATATCTACATAGCGTTTTATCTAACTCTGACGTGTACTTAGAGGAGAATCGTAGAATGGAGTGTGACATATGAGTTTTGATGATTTACGATCAGTAGCAGCTAGCGATTACGATCAGTTACAACACCTAGACATCTAGAAAATTGTGGAAAGGAGTCACTGTCAAACATTACGAACTGTACAAAATAAAAACAAACTGTTTTTCTAACTTTATCAAGAAGTGTGTTCAGTGCTACTGTCAAACATGGCTTATGTGACTGGAGGTATAATATTTTTATTTTTATATTTAACAATATTACACACATAACCTCTAATTTGTAGAGTTTATAAAAAATAAAAAAGAATTTATGAAACTATGCTTATTTAAATTCAAAACTACATTAAAATGTGTTTGTAGATGGGGATTTGGTGCAGTCTGCTCCCTGGGGATTGAAGAGAATTTTTGGATTCTTCACAGGAGTGTTATACATGATCATTATGTTGTAAGTGATATATAGTATTATATAGTACATTGCAATATATTGTACAAACTTTATCTTTTACTTGATTTTTTCTTCTTTCTAGCTTTCAAACATTAATTAGCCCTGGCACAAACAGAGAAGGAAGTGGATATACAAGAGATTATCGACCAGGATCTGGGTACAGTATCTATATTGAAATCCTAGCATTTCTAATTGTATGAGATATTATAGCGTTTGTAATTTATTATATATTGTTTATTACACAGGCCACGTCCTCCACCACGTAGACTTGGTAGACCAAATACAGGGAACAATGTTAACGTTCCATTTTTTGGTTGCAGAAGTTGTCAAGGATAAAAAGTTATCAAAAATCTTTCTATTTATGATAATAATTATAAGCAAAATGTTAAATGAGCAATAACTTGGTTAAAAAAAGTTTAAATACTTAAGTCTATTTTGTTGAAGCATTTTGATTTTTTGTAAATTTCATAAAATTATTTTTATACAAGTTTTCTAACTCATGCAAAAAAGAGATGTATATTAATGCTTATTAAAAACTTTCGTTTTAATGCTACTCTTAATGCTTGTCTTCAAACAAATCTTGGATTATTAAGTAATTTCAATAATTTCAATAATACAAAAAAATCAGGAATTAATGTAATTTATTGATAACCATAGTATAATCTTTTTATTGTGGACGTATATATATCAAATTCATCACACTCTAAAATATTACAAATAATTAGAAATATATTACAGCAATGAGTAAAGTCTTATGCATTAATCTCTAAATAAAACGAAACAACAACCTATAGAGTTTTCCTGTGATGCACATACATGTGGCGGCAGCATATATATTTATACATATGTAGGTGTTTTAAATTCTATGATTTCTCACAGTTCCCCTTCTTTCTAATGTGGAAAAAACTTGCATTGCAAATCTATATTTCTTAGTGTAGGATCAAATTCACAAAATCTTTGTGATCAAACCTGCTGCAATAGTAGTACCTTCTAATCGTAACATAACTCTACCTAACTGCTTAATATCCTTATATAACTCCATGCAGACTGGATTTTGCGTCGTGACTTCGATGATCGCGCTTGAGTTTTTCAGCAAACAGCGTGGCTTCTTCTTGATCACGTCGCCGGTGCTCCGGTGAAGCTGCGCTATTAATTTTGTGATCACCGCTGGTTGTACCAAGGATTGCTGATGCATCACCACTGGAAGCCCTTTCGTGATTGGTTTCGCAATTGCGAATATCACCACGTGCGCTTGAAAGTACGTCGTCACGGGTACCGGATTCTGCGGATTGCAGATAATATTACCGATGCCCACGTTCTGCTGTTCGATTCCGGCTAGTGTCAATGCGACGTGATCGCCGGCAAATGCGTTTGTCGTCGAAACATCGTCCGACTGAATACCTGAGATACGCGATTTAAAACAAGTGTAAGATATAAATCTTCTCAACTACTAGAAGAACAATTTTGACTGAATCAACGAACCTTTAACAACTACGATCTCGTTTGGAGGTAGAATTAAAACCTTGTCACCTAAAGATACCATGCCGGTTTCAACGTGACCGGACACGCAAAATCCAGATCCTGTAGCCTTAAATATATCGTTTACTGAGAAACGGAATGACTTATTTACAGGTCGTTCCGGGCATTTGAAATTGTCGATTACATTGACTAGAGTAGGTCCGGTATACCTGTAAAGTCACTTTATGAGAGTAAGAAATAAGATTGCGCAAGTTTAACATTGAAATGTCACCGTTACCAGTTAGAGAGCTGCTCTTTCGGTTTTGTCACAATATTTTCTCCGGACAAACCGCTACAAGGTACAAAAGTAACTGTATCTTTGAAGCCAGCTTGCCTCAAAAACACGCTCATTTTATCGACTATCTCGTTGAATCTGTCCTTAGACCAGTTTACAGTATCCAGCTTGTTCACGACTACCGCCAGTTGCGATACTCCTGTTGGATATACCAGAAAAATTCGGGACGCAAATCAAGTTGAAAAGACAATCCTGTATAATCAAAAACATAGATTAAAATTACATCAGTTATGAGATACATTACCCAAAGAACGTAGCAACAGTGCATGTTCGCGCGTTTGCCCTCCACTATCGAATCCAGTTTCGAATTCGCCTCTGGTCGCGTCAACCACTAATAAAGCAACATCTGCCTGCGTGGCACCAGTTATCATGTTCGGGATGAAATCCTTGTGGCCAGGTGCGTCCAGTAAAGTGATTGATTTCGTGTCTGTTTCGAACTTCGAGTGACCTATATCCATGGTTATTCCTCGCTCTCTATTAAAAATATATTATAGTGATGTAATTCTTTCGCAAAGTTTTTTTTAAAGAAAATGCACCAGTAATCACCTCTCCTCGCCAGTCTCATCGAGCACCCAAGCGTAAGCAAACGACTGCTTTCCTATTTTCTTGCTCTCCTGTTGATACTTGTGAATGAGTCTTTGCGGCACTTGACCCAGATCGCAGAGCAATCGTCCGAGCAACGTGCTCTTCCCGGCGTCAACGTGTCCCACGACCACTAGATGAAGTTGTTCTTTACTGTCGCCTCTCTTGTTTTTGTATATTGCTTGCACGTCCACCTTCTCCTCACTCGATATGTTTGATTTCACTTTAGAATCCAACTCGGGTGTTACGTGTCCTGATACCGGAGACTGACATCTCGGACTGTTCGTTTTCGACGAAAGTGTCTTCTTCTCCTTTTGTATGATATCTTCTCGGCGTTTAGTTTCAGGGCTGTTTCGATTGGAGGATGGACTCTGGCAACGTAGACTCAGTAAATCCGCGTTTTCTACGCCACTTAAATCAAAGCCTTTTATAACAGGCTTCGTCCCGGAGGGTACTACTTTTACGGTAGAAGGTGTTGTAACTTGCAGCACAGGTTTGCTTGACGATAATTTGTTACCTAGTATGAAATTTATTTTCAGGCGTGTTACAATTATTCGCGCGTAAAAAAATACAATTAACTGTCTATAATAATATATTCGATAATTACTGTATTCGACAATTATTTATGTACATATAAATGTAAAGCTTTTTGTACTTTGCTGATTTAATATATTCTTGCATGTAATTATTTATACACAACACGTACAAGTACGTTTTTCTGTTTGAACATCCAAGTAATATTATCAATAATTTGGACATAATACAAATAATGTATAATAAAAAAATAAGACATATTTAGTCGAATAAAATTATTATGCTTAAATTATAAACGGTGTGTAAATTATTATGCTTCTTGATTATGCTTAAATTATTTCTTCCTAACATGTACAAATATATAATTGATCTTCCAAAAAAAAGTTCTCAATTCTTTCCGAATAAAAATATTCTTTGATATTTTTTTTTTGTTTTTTGTTTTTTAGAGAATAGACATCTCAATAAAATATTAAAAATGTGTTTAATTAAACTACAGTCTTTTTTATTTACGCTCGTATGTATGTTTATTTGTTAGGTTTATTTTGTGTTTCGATAGGGAATAGAAAAGTCAAAAGGTATGATTTGATGGTAACAATGTTCAATAACCTTAAGAACTGGTTTTCTTGTCTTCCACTGTTTACACAAAGTTCTTCCGAAAACAGAAACGGTCGTTTTTGCGTATGGAAGACGAGCGTATTTCAAAGCACGTAAATTTAAAGTAACAGGTAACACATTTAGCATTGCGCCGTTATCCTCAATATATTCTAAATTAGGCATGTCGTAAAACGTTTTTGAAATTGTCGAATTCGAATTCTTGTTATTAAAATCGTTGTCAGCCAACAGTTTTACTTCCTTCAAAGCTGTACTCAAATCTACCACGCAATTGTCAGATGATGCTACGTGAACGTTATTAACGTTTAGTGAATTTTCAAGTTGTTTGTCCGATCTTACATCTGCCAAAATATTGTTTCTGAGCAAGATGTGCATATTTGAAAAATCCTTGCGGAGTGAGTCGATTGAGTTTTTGTCCGGAGCATTTGCCGTCACTTGAGTCTTTGTCTGAGGTATTAACAGCCTCTTACTAGTCTCGTTATCGCGAGATTTTAGGAATTGTACACTTTCTGTTTCGTCGCTGTTATCTTTTTTGATTGAAAATTTTTGAATAACAAACTGCGAACTCGACGACTGCTCTTTATCGAAAGGGTTGATACTATGAGCCGAGTTAGAGTTTTGCAAATGATGTGCCGTTAAAGCGGCTAAAGAACTGAAAGTTGGTGCATTGGTGGTAGTTGACGAAGTTAACTTTTTCGCATCTGGGCTTACAGACTTTGCATGAGAGGAAACAATTTCAGCTAGCAATGAAAAAGTATTGGGGGATTGTTGTATGTTTTCAAAATTGTTTATATTATTTGGATGAGATATAGACGAAGAATCTTTAAGCGACATTTGGGTTTTGTTAAAAGAAAATCTGGGTATTGTAAACATAGACTTATTAGGCTTATCAAGTGAAACACCTTACCTTACCGACGAAGTCCAATGTAGCAGAGAAAATATGAAAAAGAAACAAAAACACGAAATAATTAAAATATCTCAGATATTTCACCACACTGAGTTAAAAAATAATGTTCAAAATCATAATAAATCACAATTTTCTAATCTGACACATACCTGGATGACGTTCCAAACGTTCCTTATTTATTGATGTATCTGTAAATATATAAACTTAAGAATATATTTTATTTAAAGATAGTGTTCGGATTTGAAGTTAGTTATTTTTACTTTATCAAAAGCAGCCTGATCAAGTGAATTGGAATTCACAAAACATCAGCATAAAAATGATACTAATGCAATTCAAAATCAAAAAACCATTCTCGGGAATTTTTGACATACTGCAGAAGCATCAAATATCAAACTTTTATTTAATTTGCCAGAATTACATAAGTTACTCTGACAGATTACATACCAGTGATATTTTTTGGCGAGGATTCCTTCAGAATAGTATCAAGTGCCACTTCAGCATTAAAATTTGATTGGATAATTGTTTCTCTCAGCTTTGATCCAGACACAGTGTCACCTATCACATTTCTGATAGTTTCCATACAGGATATTAGTTTTGCTCTTTCCAACTCAGAAAGATCGAACTTCTCCTCATTGGACGATGGCGAAGGCTCATCAACATCTTCATTATCTTCCACTATGTCTGGTTCTGTGATAAATGATGCAATATTCTGTTGTTTGCTCCGATCAAACAAGAACTGCTCCGCTGTATACACATGAGATTCACAATTATTATACAAATATATTTTATTAGTAACATAAAAGATTTCCACACACAACAATCTGTAATAAGAACATACCACTAGGCGACACGCAATAATCATCTTCCACTGAATGCCCGTAAACGTCATCGTAGCCGTCATATTCTGCACAAAAGTTTTTAAAACACAACATATAATATAAACACAAGTGTTTATCTTGCAAGCAGACATATACTGCTCAGGTATAGACATTTTAATATCTTTATAAAATATATAAAATATATAAAAGAATGTGCAACTTTTATATTGTGAAGAATTAAATAGAAGCAAAACAGAATGGGTTTTATGTAATATTTCACACGCTTCGAATTGTATTAATCGGACCTTGCACAGGTAAAAAATATTGATTAAAACTAAATTGAAGGTTAAAAAAATATTGTACACATATTTTGTACACACATCTTACAGTACAATCACAATAAAAAGAGAGTAAAAGAGAGTAATGATCAAGAGTTACTTCGAAAAATCAACAATTTAACAAAAAGAAACCTATAAATATATTAAAAAATGCCATACTTATAATCGCATTCCTTACCATCTGAATAATTCATACAGCGGACGTCTCGATGTCGTGACATGTTGAATATGTGTAACGTGAAAATTTTATGAAAAAATTTATTTACTACCTTCCATTTGGCTTCGAGTATAAACTATCAAATTATAAATTACGAATAGCTGCGACAATCGTTTACAACATGATGTTACACATGATTACACCTAGTTGCAATATGACTGCCGTTGACGCACGTTGGCGTAGCGTTGTTTGCGCACAGGTAAGTAGAGGTCTCTGGCTAAACAATACTAATATTTTGAATATGCGCGCTCATTTGCATAAATAACTGCAATATAGACATTAAAACTATACATATAATTATATTAACTTAATGTAGAAACACATAAATATATTTAAAATAGGTACAGATATTTACTCATGAATATATTTTTTTATAATTGTATGTAAACTTTGTAATATAACAATATATTTTACAATTATATAATACCTATACATTTTAAACTAGCTTATGAGAAGGAAAAATGTTGTAAGGTAAGACAAAGTGACTAATCTCTATATCTTCTGTAAAAATTTATACTATATACAGAAACCATAAATAAGTGAACACACACATAAACTAGCGAGGAATAAAACTGTAATAAAATTTACAGAGACTGAAAAAAATATTGTATGTATATATAAATGTCTTCCAGAATTGAAGATCACGGATCTGAAATCCAGAAAAACATCTTACGTTAATTTTATGTCTTTCCTAAAATTATCGCAGTATTTCAATGTATAGCAGTAAGCAGAAAAAAAGAAGGGAATAAATCATATCGGTAATGCTGAAAAGTAATTTTATTGTTTGTAATAAGAGAAAAACAAAGCATGATTTATATCAAGCTGAAAACACACGTATTAACATATCGCTGCCAAAGCAGAATGCAATAAGCATGAGCTATATATGCATACAAAGCCTGTGCGTAAGCGCAAAGCGTTTAAGCGTGACACATTCACTTAAATTTACCCAGATAGTAACTCTTCAAGTACTGCTCCGCATGGAGTATTTCCTCACACGGGTGTTTGTCCACTTCCTTGTACAATATATCGAGAACAGCTTTTACCGCCTCGATGTCGTACATGTTTTCGAGCAATCTCTTTCTGAAAGGCTTCAACTTCTCAACAAGCTGCTTGTTTTTGGAGATAGAACCGACGTGATCTCGCAGAACTTCGTTGTACGTTGGCCAGTTGTTCTCGCACGCCGGACAGTCGCAATCGAAGAAATAATCCTGCAATATCTTTTGCTTCCGTTCGTCCCGAGGCATGTGCGCGTACACACCTCCGTAACTCGTGAATATCTGATCTCCGGATCGTATGGGAGTCAGTGCGCGCGTAATCATCGTGAGCCCTTCGAAGTGTCGAAACGTATTCGGCGCGCAAGAATGATTGTACAAACTGTGAGCCACGTATAAGCCCGAGCCCGATATGATTCCAGGTTCTTGTTGTATCTGCGAAGTAATTTTAATCAATATAGTTTTCTTGCAGTACACATAAAACAAACAACACCGCAAACTTACTGAAAAACAATTAGAAGACATTATCACGCAGGCACGGAACATTATGCTGGCGCAAAACTTGAGCTCGGAAAATTCGCTGATATCCTTCAGATCGTCAATTTCGTACTTTTTGGGGAAGAATCTCGTTTGCGTGGCCAAAAGTATTACCGCGAGAGCCGAGATGCAAGCAAACGCGCTGATTCCAATAAGCGGTCTCGTGGTCATGTTAGTCGCTAGACTCAGCGCAGATCGCGCACTAAAACTATCTAATATTCCGGTGTCTGTAAATCCCGCTGTTCTATTGTCTATAATAAAACAAGAAATTAATATAATTAATTATAGAGACTATAAGATCATTCATTGTCGTTAAACATTTTATGACAGAGATGTTTCTGAGTTTTTAGTATCGCAGAGGACCTGAATTAGATTCCGCAATTTTCATATCTTCCTGCAACTCTTTCAGTTTCGTTCCATTTTCAGTCACCACTATCAACAGTCGTATGATCTTTGAAATCATTCTTATTTTATCTTTGTCGACATTAAGCAAGTTGGTCAACAGCTTCAGAATCGGACATTCTGTCTCATGACACACTTTCCACGCCAATTGTCTGCATTTTTCCGAACAATACTGAGCTATCGGACACTTCGGGCAAGGAATTAAATTGTAGCTTCTGGATAGACAGTAGTGACAATGTGTGTAATACCTGTGTGTGGAGTAAAAATATTACTTTTACTATTTACGTTTTTTTTCTGTGCATAATTAATATACATATGTGACATTTTAATTTTAAATAAGTAATCTCTCACCGTTCTTCATAAATAACATGCGCGTACGGATCCTCGATACTGACTATATCGCCAGGCTTAAAATCTCGCGTCGCTACGTAGTGTCTTCCGTATCTCTCGGAAAAAGATATTGCGATACCATCGCTGACGGCGGGTGCTTCCTCACTCGGGCCGTACGTTACCTTAGAAAAATCATCGTTCTGCAAGTACCTCGGCTTTTGCGGCGGAACTTTTGTCGTGTAATAAAGATAATTTTCGTGTGCTAACTCGTCTTGCTTCTTCAAAACATTTGTTTCCCGATCTTTTTCCGTTGTCCGCCCATTTTGTTCCTTCGCGTTTTGCAACTTCGCGCTAGACTTTTCCTCGCAAAGACGCAGCTCGTCCGCGAATTTTCGATCATCGATATTCTCCGAATCATCCATTTGCAACAGTTTCCTTATTTCCATTATCGCTTTGTCTCCCCGTTCTTTCAAATTCTTCTGTTTCTCTTTCGGATATCCGTGAGACACGGCCGCGTCAATGTCTATCAAACATTCCTTGTACAATTGTTTTCTGTACAAAGCGGCGGATCGATTTGCATGCGCGTATGCCATAAGCTCATCACTGTCGGCGTACGCCAAGCTCAGAGTATAGCACTCGATAGCTTCCAGATCATCGCCCATCACAAAATGCTGATTGCCTGAAGTTTTTTTTTCATTTTTTGCGATTAAAAAACATTTAAACATTGTCACATAAAACAATATACATCAAAAAATTACGAGCAAATATATTTATATAATTTCCACGCGCGTGTACCTTCTTCTCTGTATCTGATGGAATCTTCTTCATTTTTCGTTACAGCATGCAGAGGAGGCATTTGAGATCTGACCATGTTTTGCAGAATATGGCCCACGAGAGCTTCGCATTCTTTTTGCAATCCGTATCCGACATGTGATTTATTATTTTGCTTGAGGGTCAAGACAAGCTCCTTTGCTATTTCCATTTTGTGTGTAAATTCTTAGTATGTACTGTATTAAATGGATTTTTTAGTTTTCTTTTGTATAATTAGAGTTTTACCTGTATCATGTGCAATATGTATGATACACATGGTGTATAAAAACTTGCAATTTAATAAAAAAAAAGATATAAAGGTTTTAGGAAATAAAGTTTAAAGATACAAATAAAAAAGAAAATCAAAATCTTGAAAAATCTTTTGTAAGACTTCGTTTTATTTTTACTTACTGTTGTGATATTGTGCTTTTCCTTTTTTATATCATTAAAAGTGTTTTTTACTCACTAATAGTTTGAAATTTTTTTATTCCAAATGCTGTAATAATTATTGCTATTAACTTGCAATACGATGCGAAGTTCCTTAGACAGCAACCGAATAAGCTATGATAGAACATCTAGTGAGAACATTGAAGCTGGTAGGTGAAACTAAATTTACCTCAAGAGAGAGCCAGATGACAGAAAAAGACTACTCTATGTCGGAATTACTCAAGCATTCAATGTATGTGAACAACTAATTATATACGTAAGAAATTAATGTACAATTCTTACACGCACGAAATATTACAGATGTAGTTGAAATGCATAAAGCTGCTACTATGCACTTAAAAAATAAAAAGTTTTAGTAGAATACAATTATAAAACACTATATATCTCTCACTGAATAGCTGAATTTAATTAAAATAAAATAAATAATTTAATAACGTTGTTTTTCTTTAGAGATATACAATATATGCATATAAAACATTTTATGTTTACTTATATATCTATTTATGTATAATTACAGTGTGTATCATAAGATTAAATTCACGTTGCAAATATTATCCTATTATTACTACATTTTACTTGATATAATTTTCATAAAAAGATTTTTTCGAAAATATAAAATGTTTATGTTAATACATTTTCAGAGTTCTATCAGCAAAAGACACACTAAAATAAAAATTCATTGAACAACTTTGTGCTTTCAATCATTGTACCACTAATGAGACCAAATTGGCAAATATCCAAATTTTAGTTCCATCCTATGCAATATTTAGCCTGTGTTATTCTATCTTTAAACTCAGTTCCACTGGATAATTTTAGTCAATTAGCATTACAGTTGTGAAGTTCTCTTACAAATTATCTATATGAAATTTGTCAAATTAGAAGATAATAAATAAAATATTAACAAATTAAATAACATCTATGTGTAACAGAAGTGTTAAGTGTTTGTCAATTTTTACTTACAACGTATTACAAAGACACTTCCATCTTATTTATAAGTACAGTTATGTAAAACAACATGTGCAAGATACATTTACTTTATTAAGTTTTATGATCACACTGAACAATATCTGTATGTGAGTAAAAAGAACAATATATTTTAGATATACAAATTGCAGAAAATCTGCTTTAATGCTATTATACACAAATGCGTAGGTCTGTTATGCCTTTATAGAAAAAATATTTTCCGAATTTCTTGAAATACAATTACAAATAGTTGAGATATAAAAAATGAAAACTTTCATTTATTTATTCTCTCGTATATAAAATTAAATTAATGAACTTGTGCATTATTAGAGTTACATGTTAATCAATATTTTCTAATAATACATTTTTGTTTACTGATAAAACAATATTATTTGTGAAAAACAACTCAATCATCTTCTGATTCTAAATTTATACGATTACCAAATTTTGCATATAATTGCGTTTTTAATTCACTCATAATAGTCCTCAAATCTGCACATTTTGTTTCTAAACTGACAATCTCTGCTTTTTTCTTAGCCTTAGCGTCCTCCAAACAATCCTAAGAACAATCATCAGTTTGATTTATATAACTGATAAAGTGTAAAAAGACAGTAATGATTTTCTAAGCTGAGCAATATAACATTCCTGACAGTATATTTGATATTAATTTTATTATGCTAGAATTTGATTTACCTGTGTCTTTGTAAGGGATTGATAAACAAATACTTCTCCTACATAATAAGGTATTTTTTCGTCATCATCCATTAGCTCTAATTCATCTGAAGCATCTTCCAAGTTTTTTAATTCATTCTGTACATTGTAAATACGAGTACTTATACACATGCATATAAATGTAAATACTTTATACAAAATGAAATATGTCAGTGTGTGTACATATTGTAATAAGATAAAAATATTTCATAAGTGATCTTTTTGCTTAAGTTAGTTACCTGCTTAATTTTAAGCTCTTCTTTATAATCTTCTAGCTTAGCATTTTGTCTAGCGAATTTATTAATTGTTTGTTGCTCTTCGTAAGTAATATCAACATCAGAATCCTTCAATGAAAAGGAGACATCGTAAATATACATAAAATATCTGAGTTTTAATATTTCACATTGATATATTTACCGGTTGAAATCCAGTTTGACTGTTTTTTCCTCCCGCCATTGTTATATTTATGTTTAATTACACTTGTACGGTAATTAAAGTATATTTGTAAATTCTCTCTGCGATTCAAACGTGTGAAATTTTGGAGGTTAATTTAAGATGATCACACACAGAACTCTTTCTAACGTCAATTCATCATCGCCGAATAAGAGTTAATTGACTGATTAAACGTAAACCATGATTGGTCGACTATCGATTCTGTATTGGTCAAGTCCAATGAACTACATTTAAATGTTCAGCGTTTTCACAAATCAGCTGCCAGTATTGAAGAAAATCTATAGCACATGTGACGTGGATAAAGAATTCTAGTACTGGCAGTGAATATCGGAACGGAGCCGTTGTGAACAAGTCGCAACGTATAGAAGACACGTATATACATAAAAGTGTTTGCAGCCTATTAATCAATCGCAAATAAACGAGCAATTCCGTTCCGATTTTTGGTCTTTTTTGTTCGCATAAGACATCAATTTTTTTATGAAATAAAATCACTATAGCTGCTTGATTTCTTACTATAACTTTTTTGTTAATAAATATAGGGACGCAAAAAACATCTTATAAAAATGTAAAATTATTAAATTCTTTTCTTCTGTAACATACAATCTGATGCGTACAATAATTAGACAATGGTTGTTACACATCGCAATTTACTTAAGTTTTCTATTAACAAATCTATATTCTGCTGGATTGAAAGGTTTTTCTTCAGATTCGAGGGCCTTCTGTAGTTTCTTCTGTAACGCATAGTCTCTGGCTGGTTTTAATTTCCTACTCGGTACATGTAAACTCAACGCTTTATTCCAATCTTTTGTATGTCTCGCGTCCAATAATATTGACATCATCTGATTAAGAGTGAAACTTTTTGTTGAACCGGTACCCCAATCAAGATATTTTTCTAATGGTAATTTGGCCATGCGAATACCATGCTTTTTAGCTTTTGCCAAAGAGTAGGGTTTTGGATTACTCTGTAAACAGGTAAAAGAGAAAAAATAAAGATATGCACGTGTATATTATATACAAAAGATAATTTCCTTATATACAAGATAAATTTCTTAACTTACCTTGTCAACCATTGCACCGATGATATATATTGCTTCGGGATCAAATTCTTCTAAATCATTTCTACAGTGTGGAGTAAGATATACCAACTTCTCTTTTGGAAACAGATCTAAGTAAGATTGTGATGTTACAACTGCTGGAAAATCGACATCGTACGCAGTAGGCAATTGTCTGTGGAAAGTCTGGCCAAGAAATCCATCTTTGTTCAAATTACAGAAATAAAGAAACATAGGATTTTCATGAACACGATTGTTGGAAAATGCCATAATCAACTGTCGCACGCAATATTGAATCTCAAACATTGTCATATGTTCCTCATAGCTACAATCAAACACAACTTTTGGTTCATACATCATAGCATGTAAAATGACTCTACCGTTATAAAAGTTATGCATGGTTGTTTCATATATGCGCATAAATAATGTGTTATGCCCGAGTCCGTATTTTACTTCATCAGTATTTTCAGCCTCTTCTTTTTCTAGCTTTGCTTTTTTAGCAAGCCTCTCAGTTCTCCTTGCCTCTTTCTTTGCTGCTTGACTTTGCCTTGTTTTTTCATTATGCCACAAGAAATACAAGTATTTTCTGCACAATAAATAGACACATTTCAATCAAAAGATTGACAAACACTTAAAATTAGAAAACCATTTTTTAATAATTTTAAAGAAGAGGAAAATGAAATACTTACTTTCTTTGCGATCTGGTTTGTAACTTAAATAACATCAACCATTCTTTTGGAGCAATTTCGCCGGTAGGAACCTTTTCGGCATTGTGTCGCAAGACGTCTATTTCTAATTCTATTATTTGAGCTAACTTTTTGTTCTCGGGATCGGACAGAAATTCGTCCAGTTTGCGCTGTGCGTCTTCTTTTGACTTTGCGTGAAGTTCGTTTTTCATAACATTTTGTACGCTAGCACACATGCATCGTCTGCACACAGTACTGGTCCATGAAGTGTTTGCACGAAAGTTTTTTGCACGTAACAAAACATTCTCATAGTTCGATTGTGTTGCAAATCTTTTGTGAATTTGCACTGATACAATCAGACATTGTCTTATGCGACTATACATTTTATAATAGTTTTCTAACAATTCCAAAACTAGTAAAACCACATGTACATGTTTTCACAAAGTTCTTAACTTACATACATATATATGTATCAGATCTGTTCTTTTTCTCTGCACTAGACAGCACTGCTGGCACTACACTGAAGATACGATCTCATACATCATGCGATCTCATATATTTTACGTGACATGTATCGTATAACCAATCATATTTTTTCATTCTCATAAATATTCTAACAAAAATATTAAACATCGCAGTTTATTGGTTACGCTAGAAATAGGTGCAATGAGATCACACCCTAAGAACAAAATTGGATGGGGAATTGAGTGGTCTAGTGTGTTATGTAATGAAATATCTCTTTACCAGCTCTCTCGATCACTACTTTACTCATGGCGGAAGTTGCGTGACCTTTTCCTAAGAAGAGGAGTTCGATTGGCTGTTGCGAGAATCACGTAGTATTCTTGATTGGCGCCATGGCGTGCCGCTCGTTGAGCAAGAAGCAGTAGACTCGAGCAAGTCCCATTATTCTGAAACTTCGAAAGGAGGAACCGCCATTTCTACGCGCCATCTGGCACGAGCAACGATAAAGCATCGAATGTTAGTCGCAAATCCAGAGTTTCCCATCGTCAAAAAACGTTATTATCGGTCTCATCCGTTACGTCGAGTCGTCTGGTGTGAACACACAATCCCATCTTCAATGCTCTAGGTTAGTATGCATTCTCCGTTGCTCTACATTTTACGGACGAATCTGGCGAATTTAACCTTTATGGCGTATGGCCTACTGATGGCCCACACTAGCCATTACAATGCTAGGTCAAATTGAATTTAACTCTCGATTCTGCCTTCTCAGTTCCACCATTTCATGGAACGTTGTGATATCGGTCGTAGTCTCCCTTCTTTCAGTTTTTTGACTGATGGAATTGTCTGATGACGTTCAAATTCAATTTCGAAAAAATTGTTTTATCATTTTGCTTTCTATACTACAAATATAGATATATAAGCGTACATATATATATATATGCACGTATACACGCACATGTTATATATGTACATGTACACATATATATGCCACAAATTTCTTTTACGTGCACACACCCACATACATCCATATTATATGTACGTATATATATACATACATACAGAGGGAAAAGAGTTATGTTGAATTGAAGAATTAAAAAAAAGTTGACTACTTTGAAATTTCTAATAAATTTTAAGGAAATAAATATTAAAAACAATGCTTATTGAGATTTTTCATTTTCTTGATATGTATGAAAGGTCTCTTTTATAAAAAATAAATGACTTTTATGAATTTTTAACAGGTGCCTTAGATTTCAGAATGAAGAGATGTCTTTTGATATTCCTGCAAAAAACTAGAATGTAAAACAGATTGAAGTTACAATTGATATTGAACAGAAAAAGAAAATGTTTTCTTCTACAAGCAGTAGATGTGATCACAATTACAGCGGGGTGGAGCCTTCTCTACTCGCAAACAATAGCGATGATGCTTCTAGTAATATAATAATTAAAAAGAATATATATTTACAGTCAAAGATGTTCTACAAGATCAGAAAGAAAGGAATTATACATTATATGTTCTTTTGCAGAAACAAGTACAGAATCCCAGAAGTCATCAGTTTCATTTATAAGGGATGACAATGACACTTGCCAGCAAAAAATGTTGTCTATTTCAGAAAAGACACGTCAAGCACTAACAAAATATTGCCGTACCTGTGCTGGTATAAAAATGCCCTTGGTATGAGTTTTTTGTTTTTAATTTTAGTCTGTTTTTATGTACAATTTACAATTAACAGAAAAGATACAACCAACATAGATTATTACATAGTTTTGGTAACTTGGTAAATCTGATAATTTAAAAATGTTTTGTATTTTAGATTGATATTTTTAGCAAGAAGGGTATGGAAATGCGACTAAGTCAACAAATTAAACATCTATATGAGATCAATCGTAATAGTCTTTCCACACAAATGTGTATAGACTGCATCTACGATCTTAAAATGAGCTACAAATTTTTTACACAAATCAGAAAATCTGAAAGAAAACTTGCATTTATCTTTAATAATTTAAGCAAGGAATTTTTAGACAAAGAACCTGATCCAAAACAACAGGAAAAACAATCATGTTATATAGGTGACATGATTATATTTATTAATTTTGTATCTTAGTTTTTTAAAGATTCTATTGAAATGTGATGTGATTCTGCATATAAATAAACATAGAAATTTTGGAATTTCTTTGAAACATATGTTAGTTTTTGTTAATCTTTGTTTTATAACTTACAGAATTATTTTCAAAATATAATAATAAACTTTAACTTTTTTAACAGAAAAAGAAGTACCATCTTCTAAATATCAGAAAGATTCTTTCATCTCGGAAACACAGAGTCGCCAATCATTTACAACACAACAAAACTCTCAAAACTCAACAAATTCTAAAAATGAAGAAGAAAGCGATTCTGTTTCCAGAAATATCGTTAAGATAGTTCCACTGCAAAATGAGCCGGAAAACGATTCTAGAGCGAAGGAAGACAAACAAGTGGATAAGAATATTATCGAAGTAACTACGGTGGATAAGAATATTATCGAAGTAACTACGGTAGATAAGAATATTATCGAAGTAACTAGAGAGGATGATGAGGATTCTATCGTGGAATTTGATCCCGAAGATCAATCTACACAGGAAAATGAAGAAGTACAAATATCTTCAAATTCCTCTGTCACAATTTACACATACGATACAACAGCTGAGTCTTATGTGATGGTGGAAAATGATAAGGCGAAAACTTCTCTAACACCCGAGGTCTCTCAGATTTTAACAAATGAGGAAGAAAAGCAAAAAGAGGAAACAAGGCAGCCGAATATTCTGAAAAGAAGGTTACTAATGCCATCTACGAAAAAAGACGAGGCGGAAGATGCAGCACAAAATGGAGTAGAAGATTCTTCACAGGATACTCCAAAGGACTGTAAACTACAAAAACTGGACTTAAATAATCCGTTGAATGTGAATGTTGCTCCGAATGAGCACGGAATTATGTACATGACTATGAAAGGATCAGCAAACAGCACTCTATTGATGAAGGTAAGTTAAAAAAACACATAAAATGTTTTGCAATTTAAACATTTGTCTGTTTCTTTTATTTACATGATTACTGCATCGTATCGTACAAAAAATTACAAAATTTTATATTTTTGCGATCTTTAGGTTAAAAAAGTGGATAAACCTGTAGAACCAAAACGTTTCCTTGTACGCTATAATCAAGCAGGAACATCTCAACGTACTGATTCTCGCGAACAAATAATTGAGGAACAAATTGAAGAGTATAAAAAGAAACGAGAAAAAGTTCTCGGTAATCAGTCACCAGCCACTTTAATAGCGAACGCAAAAGAAGTTCAACCACAAAAAGAAGTGTCGACGCAAAAAGAGGTTCCAACGCAAAAAGAGGTTCCAACGCAAAAAGAAATCCCAACGCAAAAAGAAGTTCCAATGCAAAAAAAAGTTCCAACGCAAGAAGTTCCAGTCCAAGTCATGCCTGAAAGCATAGAAATATCGGATGACGATAAAACAGAAGAGACTGAGAAAACGGACGAAGATCAGGAGAAAGTAGATGCCAATACAGACAAATATGCTCTGAGATTATCAAAATTGAAACAGAAGTGGGAAGAGGCGAGACGAAAGAAAATAAGCTTGCAGAAGAAAGACTTGAATGAGTCATATAACGAAGAAAATTTAGAAAGATTAGCCAAAGTTTTAGGAAGTAACAATACAAATTTGAAGGTAATTTTGCTATATTTTTTGAATTTCTTTTTCTTTTATTCGGAAGTCATTGACTTTTGTTTTTTATCGTATATTTATGATATTCTTAATTTCTCTTTTTAATTAAATATTTTTTATGTTTATTTGTTTCTTTAATGTTTCAGGAATTTCTGGATTATCTAAAGCAACGAAAGATTGTGCTTACACGTCTCAAAGATGAAGATATAATTTCTCTCTACGAAGATCGTTTTTCTATAAAATCAGTTGTTAAACCCCTTCCGGATCTTATTGACACTCAGCCACCGAGTGATGCTCTTCCGGAAGAAAATTATTTTGACTGCGATTACTGTCCGAAAATTTTTTCTACCTGTGAGAAACTTGAGGAACATCTTAAATCACACGATTATCACATCCTTCATTATTGTGAGGACTGCGGGGAAGAGTTTTCGACACAGAAAGCAAAGAGATGTCATAGTGTCATATGTGTGAAAAAGTTGATTTGCCAATATTGCGACATTATTTTTGAAGGCAAAGGGAAAAAGCGTCAACATGAGCAAAAACATATAGATGATCTTTACGGTCAGCTTTGCGAGTTTTGTGGAGAGAAATTCAAACACCAGGGCACATTGGATCAGCACGTTAAAACTCGTCACACAATCTTAGAGAAAACCATACAATGTCCTAAATGTCCGAAAAAATTTACGATGAAGCAAAAATTGAGTTTTCACATGAAATCTGTCCACACGACCTCGAGAGCGTATCTTTGTGAAGACTGTGGAGCAGATTTTAAGAATCCCGCAAGTTTGAGACATCATAGAATCAGAAAACATCAATTGGTTGGAAATAAGAGGGAATGTCCGGTTTGCAGAAAAGTAGTGCCTTTTTATGGTTTATCCAAACACATGCATACACACAAGGCTTACAGTATTCAATGTCCGCACTGCGACAAGATGTTCAAAAACACATCGACTTTGAAGCAGCACGTGAGGATTCACGAAGATCAAAGGCAGTATCGTTGCGATACCTGCGGAGTTGGTTTTAATCGAAGAGACGGTTTAAGACTGCACATGAAGGTGCACGAAAAATCGGGCAGCAGAGGTTTGAAAGAGTGTTCTTGCCAAATTTGTGGAGAGAAGTTCCCAAATCACTCGACTTTAGTGATTCACAGAAACCGAGTACACAAGGATGGGAGACAGTATACCTGCATTATTTGTAACAGATCAATGATCTCGTCGAGATCGCTTGAATGGCACATGGCACATATTCATCATCAGTCGATGCCAGGTAATATGTGTTCGATGTTGTTAAATAACGTACAAAATCAAACGTACAAATTACATCTTTTACTTACGTAATACTAATTTTCTCTCATTGTATCATATCAATAGTAAATACTTAAAAACTGTTTTTATAAAAAAATTTTTGTTACAGGCTCCACTAACGAATCCGAACAACGAGTTTCTTGCTATCAATGCAATAAAACATTCAAAACGGAAATGATCTTACGAACGCACATCAAGAACACACACATAATCAAAGACCCGGTAAAATGTCCCGATTGCGAGCTCATGTTCAAATCTGAAGTGCGTTTACGCCATCACATGATGGTCGCGCACGACCGTTTGGAAGGCACTTTATTATGTCCGCATTGTCCGAAACGTTTCGTCAATCAATTGAGACTTAAAACTCATATGATATCTCATTCCGAGGATAGACCGTACACTTGCGAGATTTGTGGTTTTAATCTCAAGACAAAGATTCAACTGATCAAACATCATCAGAACCGACACAGCGATGAGAGACCTTTGCAGTGCAGGTATAAAAAAGAATTTTATATTGAAAACTTATACATTATTATTAAATATATACCGAGAAAAAACTCAAAAATATCCATATTATTAATTACTCAACTTTTCAGATTCTGTTCTTGGCGATGCAAGCAAGTGAGTGCTCTCGTCTGTCACGAGCGTACGCATACCAATGAGCGTCCGTACTCGTGTAGCGTGTGCCGGCAGCGCTTCAAATATCTAGGTGACAAAAACAAACATGAACGGCGTCACGAAAGTCTTGGTGGTTCAGGATTCAAACGTATTGTGCCAGTGAGAACTGTTAAAGCGAAAGAACAACGTACTGACGATTCCTCCGTATCTGAGCAAGACCAAGGTTCTCAAGACTCTATAGTTGCCCAAGATACTCAAAAATTATATGAAGGGCAACAGACACAGGAATTCAACAGAGAACAGGCCGAATTGAAGCATGAAATTGATATCGAGACTGCTGAAGGTTACGAACAGGTACGAATAGTTTACATACGTACAACATTGTTGTAGATAATCGTATAAATTAATTTTTTATATGATTAAATGTATTTACTTTTTTTTAGAAATACGAGGAAAGTTCGAGAGAAACATCGGAAGCTACAGAATTAATAATGAACATGGAAGATTCCAATGTATATACAGAAGAAGTAACAGCTGATAGTATAGAGTCCAATGTGGAGATTATAACAGACGAGATAATGACGAATGACATTTTGCAATCGGGAACTACAGCTGTGGTACATCTGCAGGAAGATGATACAGGGAAATTTCAAGTGATACCTGTGATGCTTGACCTGTCTGATGCAAACACTGAGGTCGCTCTTCCAACCGCGTCTATTATGTATAATAATTAAATTAAAATTATTTTGAACAGCATTATTTTTTTTTATGAATTGACTGTGTACTCGTAACAGATTTTTAGTATTAAAATTTTAATTCTACTTAAGACATCACATAAACTCCTGAACGTTGGAAAAAAACGTTTGAAAACGGAGAGAATCGCAAAAACACTTGTATAAAATAGAATAGCGACAACAACATAAAACTACGAGCAGAGTGCGGCAAACCAGGTATCGCAGCCGGAAAAAGATATAAAAATAAGTCAAAAATGTAGAAAAAAATATTGTTTTGTGCTTTCCAATAAAAATCACTTCTTTTTCGGTTGTATCATACCGTCCTGCTGCACCTTGTATAAAAGTATTTTGTATAAATTAGTGAGATAGTGTACACATATAATCTTTGCGTGGGTGCATGCATGTGCGTATGTATGTGTTATGTATGTTTATGTATGTTCTTCTTTGAAATTTATTAAATAAGTAATTTCATATATTGACTGCAATTAAACGAATTCAACAGTTGAGACATTGTTTTGTGCTCATTTTCTGTGATTGGCCTATTCAGCTAGACCTATTGCAGATATATACAGGTATTATCTTTACATTCGATCTTCGTAAATATCGTACATAGTTTATGTAATAAACTAAAATTCGATTATTTTCTGCATTTTTTCTCACTTATTTCTTTTACAGACTAAGATTAGACGTAACAGAGTGTCTACCTGCAAAAACCAATAAAATTTGAATTCTCGGGAAATTTTTCTATTAAAAAAGCAAATATTTATAAGAAATATAATATATTAAACATATTGTATATATGCATGTATATGCATATATTATATTACATATTTTATTCCTCGATCAAGTTTTGAATATTTTGCTTCAAATCTAATTTTTGACAACTTTAAATAATTGTTTCTTGTTCTTATTCAATAAAGTATTTTCTTTCAAAAGAGGTTTATTTAAATAAGCGCGTATCCTAAAGACTGCTTTGCACACACACACATGTTGCTTGAAAATTAGTAAAACGAAAGTACCTGAACCTTAACAAAGCAAAGTTATACACACACTTCCTTTCCAAGTAGACACTCTGATTAAAATAACAACTCACACATATATGAAAAATGAATTAACAAGAAAATATAGTTTTGTACATTTTTAGGTGAAACAATAATTAGCATGTGCATTTAGACATCATATATCGTGCCCTCAATAATAAATATGCTTTGTATTTAAATACATACACAATTAAGAATAATTAACAATAATTTATGCGTGGTGTATTATAGATATTATATACTTACATACCACGACTCTATATATTAAGTCATTTATAACGCCAACTATACTTTTCCTCTGAACTATATTATACATATTTATGTATATTTTAAAAAGAAATAGATGGGAAATAAATAAGAGGCACAAATTACATCTACATGTGTTAAACTTAATAAGACGACATATAATGTAAGATAATATAAAACAATAATAGTGTATAAAATACATATCGTTTAGCAGAATTTAATGCTTTATGCTTATTGTTTGTGATTGATTTATAACAAATGCAAAACTATATGACAAAGCGCTTACTAGCGCTCAATTCTACTGAACGCGAATCTTCTAAGATTCTTCTAAGATTTTTGCAGATTAATTATTCATCTTATATTCGTTTTAAATAATTGTTTTCAAGTTTTGCATCAGAAAAAAGAAGCACAAATACACACACACAAAATTTTAAAATCACTAATGTGTATCCACATACATAAAAAGGATTAAATAAAACAGCAATGAGTTTTCAAATTTTCGAGGGTCTCATTAGTATAATCAAATTAATGTACAGATATTTTACGTGCCTTTTGAAAATATATACATAACAAAATTTACGTTCTATTCATACAAACTTGAACTATGTATAGATTTCTTTATATATTGTGTGTGCACATATAAATTTTATATTTATATCATATATATACTTTATATATGTATACATTATGTATATATAATGTATCTATACTTTACACGTATATGTATGTATACATTATATACATATAAAGTACACACAAAGTATACATATGTATACTTTATATAAATATACATGTGTATACATTTATTCTAATTTTTTTTCATATAAAGAAAATATCAAACTCTGTTTATGTGCTTTACATTTGTACAAGATAAACTCATATTTTATACACGTATATGCATATTATGCATATAAAAAATATACATTCCGTACGGCACAGATCTTGCACAAACATTGTAGAAAAATACAGTTAATTATGAGATTGATATACAATGTGTGTACAATATTATAATATTGCGTGTAGTGTACAATAACGTGAAAGTGTCAGTCTGTAAAAATTTGATGTAATATATAACAGAATTCGAATGCTAATGTTATAAAAATAGCAATATTATAATAATATTTCATATTATATTATATTACATACATATTATTATATAAACACGTTTATATAGGTATGTAAACTTGCGAATACTTAAGTTTAAGAAAAACAAGTACAGTAGTGCCTCGCGTATTTGCCGCATGTTTTCCTCAATATCTCTCTGCGAGTCATACCTACTAATTTCTAGAAATGCTTTGC